>JAMZAV010009830.1:0-24339 GCA_024449915.1 Sweltsa coloradensis
GTATCCGTATCGCTAAACCGTTAACCCGTAGGGTTCTATCGCAACAGAACCAACAGTCAGAACTGGACACCGTCAGCCTGTGTACCTGTGTACAACATTGTTGGTCTGTCCGAACAAAGGAGAATGGTTAAACTGTCATATGGAGCAGCTGATATGTAAATGCTAAGAGCTACACTACTCTAGCTTGACGCGCTCTCTTATCGAGAACATAAAACACCCTAATAAATAGTAAACACTGTCATATGGAGCAGCTGATGTGTAAATGCTAAGAGCTACACTACTCTAGCTTCAACACCAGTTATAGGGACTAAAACTTATAGGCCAGATGGGCACACGGCAGGCTACGGTCTTGAGCCAAAGCAATATGGAATCAAATGTTTGTCTAGTACATATGTACTAGGAAGAGTAAGCCGGGTGAGACTAGTATCATGCAAAGGCCCTGATAACTAGTTAAAGAATTCTAGATAAGGTCTAAAGGGGTTTGGTAGGCCTAGGGCTTAGGCCTATGCTTGGCCTACCGATTTATAGTTTCAACTAACACAGTCCACAAATGTCACTGGCTACATTACCACCACAGCCTGAAGCTCGACACGAGAAGAAACCTTGGTCCCCAACCTAGGTACATGGTAGGCCCTAGCTGTCCGGTTGGGTCTGCTTTGGCCCTAGGATTGGCCTATCGTTTCTTCACCTTCTGGAATTGCCGGGCGCTGAGGTGTGAAAACCTGGGGTAGGCCTAGCCTAGCACTGGACTAGACGGCGAAGAGGCAAAGGGGAAGTTCTCTGGTCGGCCTATGCTTAAGGTTGGCAATCCTTGCCACGATACACAAGACGTGGGCCCACGGGAAAAATCCTGAATTTGATAAAGAAAGAATACCCTAAGTAAAACGTTCAACAGAACCAAGCTTTGACACGACTCCCAGGCCAGAGTGAAACGTAAAATTTACTCACCAACTAAATGGATTAAACAAGGCTACTCAGCCATACTCTGCTCAGGAAGACTGAACCCACACATCGTGAAGAACAATTTCCTAGCAGGAATTAGAAGTCCCTCACCCTAAGGCGTTGCAGATGGAAAGAAAATCCAACTGTCAACCAGTTCGAATCTCCGAACGGTCACACCTCAACGTCATAGCTATCCCAGCGCCGACTTGCGTGCGCAGGCGCGCGCCCTCGGACGGGAAAACGTGGTACTGGCGGCTAACCTGTCCGGGCGGTGGCTCCCCTGGCGGCCAAGTTTGTAGGTATGCTGTTAAATTACGTCATTTTACGTAATGAAGGAAAATGGATTTATCTCTATTCAAGCAAAAATAATTTAATTGGAGGGTTTTGAGTTCATCAATGGAAGGGTCGAGGGGATACGTCTACATAGAGGAGATGAAATAAATTTTCACCTTGAACAAATTGCCACAGAAATGGTTCTTTTTGCATCGGATTCAGAAAAAATCTCATTTAACACACTCAAAAGTCTCGGAAAATCTAAGGTGTCAAAATTGATCAAATTTGCATATAAAGTTATATAAGGAATACCTACCTACCTGGTGATGACGACTGGGAACGTCCTGACTCCTGCCTGGTAGGACTCATACCTGGGACCTCTAGAGTCTTCAGTCTTCCTGCCACTTATGCTTCTTCTGACTACTTCTCGGCAAATCCCCGGATCATTTCGTACGAGCTGCACTTCACTTAAAGGGCCCGTTCACCTCTATAACAAGTTATTCTTAAAATCAAGTACGAACATAAAAATTAAGTTCATTGAGTATGTTTCCAGACCTACGTCAATAGGGGTCTTTATATTCATCGGCGCGCTTCGGGTCAGTGACGTCACTGGTACGAAGCTGGCGAGGTGTTGCAACACAGCACAGCTACTAGCGGCGAGTAACGCGCGAGGCAGGTCCCGGTCTATCTGTCGAGATAGTCTGTTCTACTGAAAACAAAGCGGAGGGCCTGAGATCATCTGATTAACAATACGTTACAGTTAAATCAACACCAGTTTCGAAACACATACGTTATTGTCGTCAATTTAATGGAATAAATATTATATTGGCACGTTCTTATAAAGTTATATGTTGCCAATCACGACAGATAGGCCTATCAGTGGAGTTGAATAAGTATTGCCGATACAACAACATAATACACGCGATAGCAATTCTTACACACACTTAAACATTCACACACATAATGCAGAATTACTTGCACTTTAAAAAATGAAAGCGATTTGGTTATAGCATTTATAAAATTCAATTATTCTTCCACAATAAGTGAAATTACATGATTATAGTAATTCCAAACACTATGGGCTAACAGCAGTTTCCGTAATCATGTAAATGTCAGGATTGCTAGTGGTGAGGATCGAAACGCGGACCTCCCGAATAACTCTCGCGCGTTATGCATGTACTACATCTATCCGAAAACCGATTAACAATGTATCATCTCATGCGGCATTTTATTTTGTTTCTCATGGAATACTCCATATATTTATTATTTAAAGCCGCCTTATGACCACACTTGTGTATACAGAATGAATAACAAATCTATGGTGCCTGTTAGACCAGTTTCTGTTCGTAATTGTTGCCATAAACAATGAAAAGGTATGCTAACTCAATTACGCCAGACATCAATGTTTCTCTATTGTACTGATAGATGTTTTTTTTTCCAAAGCTTTTAGAGGCGTAAAATATTGAGAACATCGTTGAAAACTATCATCTGCCCAAAACTACTATATGCTTACTTAGTTATTATACACTGCGCCGACTCACTATCAAGCAATTCACTAATAAAGTCACTCTCGTCACAACAATTTGACTCTTTGTCGGTTGACATTTTGACATTGTGTGTACAAACTCTACACGAACACTACTGAATAGAATTCGCTTGCCCTGTAACGTATAATAAACATTCTTATTTTTTTGTACCTATTCACCACTCCTCAATATCATGAACGATTGATCGAAACGAGTGCACGTGTCCAACTGATGTGATGAAGTCTGCGTAAGGTTTCTGGGCAGTGTTTAATATTTATTCTCTTTCTTTTTAGGCCCATTAGCTTATCGCTTTTTGTTTATATCGTTTGAGTGTGCAGGCAGTGGCACACCCCACTCATAATATATATATATATATATAGATTAGAAGAACCATTCCAAACACAAAGATTTAAAAATCCACATCAACAGCATTCGACAAAAGGATGAACAAATAACGTACTGTCATCGACACTCGGCAGTAAATATGTATATCGGCTAGGTGTAGGGCCTACGGGGTTTTGTATGTGTATACAGTAAGTGCGCTGTGCGCTTATCAAGTTGATTGTCAAAACGACATAACTTTGTAAACACCTCTACACTTGACACTTGAGCCAAACAACACATGGCATGCGTTTTTATTTCAACCTAATTTGAAGCGAGTATGCCATACTTGACAACATGGCATATCCCCCCTCCCCAAGCATCTTTAAATGTCCAATACGATAACTCAGTTCGCCGCGACATCCGGCAACTCGACTCCGAAGCCAAGGCCGTGTCATGCGTTGTTGCCAGCACAGCGAAGTGGCGAAAACGTAGTCAATTTCATTACATATTTAACAATTAATATATGGTGATTATGAATATTTTCGAGAAAGAATTCGTTGTGAATGGAGTCTACTTAGGTAAATAGATGTCTGGGTACACCTTTACAAAAGAGGTGAACGATCCATTTAACTCTTTAGGTGTTTTGTCACTCGGCCACCACCAGCGCGCATCATCGTACAAAACATTGATATGGAATGCGTGCATTTCAAACAGACAAACATCATCAAACCCAGGAAATTTGTTTTCAAGTTGTTATTCCCTGACTTTGATTACTCACCGGACCTTGGCCTAGGCTGACTTTTATAGACTATTAAGTTTCAGTCATAATGCCGTCCTAGGTGCTAAAGTAAGGTAGGGTAGTCCCATAGATATCTTAACACCTATAGTAGTACTCCAAGAAACGAAGCTTCCAAATAGGCTTGACCCGGAACTAATTGGTACAGAATTTTTGCTTATCATAAGTTGTTGGTTATGTATACCTACACATGCCAGAGAAACTTTACCGCTGTTCGACCCCCCTAATTTGCATAATTAATTAATTAGTCAAATCTAATTAAAATCAATATTCTCTGAATTTGAACAATTTTTATGCAAATGTGTATCAAACTAGATTAACCAAACAATTTTGAATCCGGAAAAAAATATAGTTAAAACATTCATGGTTCCATCACTCTTAATTAATAATTTATAATTATGACAGCATTTTTAATCAGATGACTCCTGTGTCTAGTTGATAACATTGATATTTGTTGCGACGGTTGTATTTATTAGAGTAGTGTTATAGGTAAGCTGTGTATAAACTTTACCGCATTTGAAAACACAAAAACATGATAAATTTGCATAATTAAAAAATCTGACAAAATTATGCATTATGAAAAGTTTCAAGTAATTTGAACAACATCGATATGGGTATCAAATGAAAGATACAGATCCGTAGGTTTCTATATAAATATATTCAGGATGGTAAAATCATCTGTAATTGAAATTGCAGTAAAATGGGGGGGGGAATGGGGGGGGGATTGAAGTCACAAGCTCAACATGTTCTAAGCGCCTTCAAACATACCCATCATGCAATATCTACACTGCAGTCAGATATCAATTAGTATTTATTATGTCTTTTTCTTTATATAAAGAGTCGATTTACCCTTTTCATAGATTTTTGTCAAATTAAATTAAATATAAAAGTTTAATAAAATGTGAAAACAGAATGCAATAATGAATTTTCTTCCTCGAAACTTGTTTATCTTCGCAAACCAAAAATATTGAGTTCACAGATTTGGTTAACAACATTGGGACATGTTTTTCTCATTTCGATCCTTGATTGTACTAACTTTATTAAGACGTATTTTTTGTATATTTTCTCTCTTTTATTACCTCCATTGATTATTATTTTTCCTTTTTAAAATTATACGATCATTCAACAAATTTTTGAAGATGGAGAGCAAACATACTTAAACAAAAAAGAAAAAAAACGTATTCAAACTAAAATTTGGCCCATTCCTTTATTAGCGATGTCAAAATTTGGAAATTTCCAACAGGGTTGTGTTTTTAAAGCATTTTACATTAAATTTTAAAACCCCAAGTAGGCTGGGAAGCATTTCCCAACCTCCGACAGGCGCGAGCGTGAAAAATTGAGACTCAACCGGCCCATTTCAAGATGGCGATAGGGGTTTTTTAATTTATGCTTTTTTAATGCAATAAAGTATTTTAGGATTGTTTGATATTTTTTAGCTTGTGCAGCATGGATTAAACAAAAGAAAAATACGAAGTGATTGCAAAAGGGTTTTAGAATCTTTGGTTTTAAAGGCTAGTAGCTTACCGTCAACCTGGCGGCAATCTTAAGAACTATTTTGGCCCAAATCGCCCCATTTGATTAACATGTAAACGGTCATTTTAAGATGGCTTTAATTGTCCCGGGAAAGGGGGACCCCCCGATGCGGTCACCAAATTATAAGGATGTCTTGCATGTGTGGGCCCTACATGTGTTTTCATAACTTTTCTTCAGAAAATGTTGAAAATGCATTAACTTTTGAATGAAGCAAACGCCCCCAGCTTGATCCCCAGGTTTCCTTGGAAACCCAGAATTTTGCCATTGGGGGTACGCTTTTTTGAATAAAAACACATCTAAAAAAACGTCAAGAAAGGTAAAAATTAACCAATGCATAACTATTGCTTTGTGATCGATGGGGGGCATTTACTCCATAGTATATACCTTGGTCTAGAGACAGTACACCCATGCAAGAACTTCGTAATATACCCATGCCACTATCGTATTTTTTGGTTATGACAATGGAGCATCGACGAAATTCACTATACACATTTTAAGCGAATTAACCGGTGGTAGAAAAATGTAGTCAATCAAGTTTGACCCAACATGGTAGATAAGGATACGTTTGTCTCACCCAACGAACCAAATCAAGATTTTTTGACTCTTGGGCTCGAGATTTCAATCAAATAAATCACAAAAATTCCAGAAAAAGCTAGCAGTGTTTTAATTGCAAACCGGCAGTAGAGTACGCCATCTTTGAGTACACCACACTTTTTGGAGATAACAGCGATTCCAGTGTGCTTAGTTCCATTTTCAACCTGAAAAAATCCTGCTTATGAACTCATCTTCAAACAGAGTAAATTGGTTCCCCACTAAACGGCTATAGGGGATAGCGTTGCGTTACACAAAAACCCAAGCTGGGTCATGAATGTGGGGTTTTTGTTCACCATTCAACATGCAAAACGGATGCAAAAAATTTAAAAAATGTTTGGGTTTGGGGAAACGGTTTACTATTAAGAAATTTAACTCTATATGAAAATGCATTCAGGTTTTTTAAAACAATGCATTTCTACAATAATGAGATTGTTGAATGCGGTAAAAACGCAATGAAAAAACCCCCCTAGGTCTCAATGAACACGAATAGAGAATTTTTAGTCAAAAAACTTTAATGATAAAAAGGTTACCAGCCTGAGACACTGCCCCCAATCAGCACATCTTCTTCCTAAAGTAAATTTTGGCTTGAAAAAAATTTTTTGATCCTTTTTAAATGTCATGAATTTTTTCAGAAAAAAGCTTTGTACCTGGCCCCACGGAATGCATCGTATTTTCTCTCAAAAAATACGGGTAATTTGTAAATAGAGTGGGGGTTGAATTAAGGTGAATTTAAGAAGATGGGTTAAAGAATGTTCCAGTGTGTGTAAAATTGCCCAGGTGTAAAATTTTGAAATTCGCTAACAATTTATTTTGGGTGCTTCCTACGACAGTGTAGGACATCAATGCAGTTGGCGTGGGTGACGTTTGTTAAGCTCTGTTTGAAAGATTTTCAAAAAATAAAATCATAATGTTAATAATTGTTCCAAAATTTTGAAGGTTTTGAAAAAGGGGAAAAAATTATTTGTCATCAGTTCAAAATTATTTAAAGGCTTTGTAAGGGGATCGCAATCTGTGAAGTTTCTACACAGGTACCAAGCATCAGTTGAATGGGCCCCATCAAAAAAAATAATCATTGTTTTTAATTCTTTGCGGAGGGATTTATCAAAAATGCATGATAACTTTAAGCAATTTTTAAATTTTGATGTTTAACCCAAAACCCCTTTTTTTTTTTTTAGTTTCGTTAGAAGGTTAGAGTATACATTGAGAAGTTTTTTTACCCCAAATCGGTGGGTTAAAAAGTTTTTTGCTTTAATTAGCTAGATAATTAGGGCGGTCGAACAGTGGTAAAGTTTCTACACAGGTTGCCAAAGTTGACGGTCTTTAATGTACAACCTCAAAAAAAATCGTTATTTTTTATTCGATAAGGGGGGCATCAACAAAAATTTTATCATGATTATAAGCAATTAAATTTTGGTACTTCAAACTAAAAAAATTTCCGTTTTTAAAAGATTGTTTTGTAAAGGTTGGATTCTCCACTGAAAAGGGGTTTTTTTTTTTATAAAAATCCGTGAAAATATCGAAAATGAATTTTTTAATGAGTTTTCCAAAATTTAATTTAAATTAAACTAATTAGGGCGGGCGGACAACGGTAAAATTTTCTACACAGGTTGTCCATGTTTCTAATCTTTAAGGGCAACATGAAAACAATAATCGTTATTTGCAATTCGAACGGGAGGCTCTAAACAAAAATGTAGGAAAATTATAAACAAATTAATTAAAATGATTTAAACCCCAAATTTTTTTTTTTTTTTTTTTTTTTTAAATATGTTGAATTTATCATCTGAGAAGTATTTGAGGCACGAATCGGTAAATATAATGATTATATGAATTTTTATTAGTTTTTACATTTTTAAATTTAAAATTGCTAATTAGGGCGGTGGACGCGGTAAAGTTCTTTTCATATAAAAAAAAACCCTTAAAAATAATATTTTGTATACAAAAAATTTTTACCAATTGTTCAGGGTCAATGGGTTCGTTTCTTTTACTATAGGCTAGTACGCAGTCTCCAAAACTTCCGCAAGGCGCGAGTGTACCCAAAATTTAAGGGAACTCACCCATTAAAAATGGGGGTTTGGCTTTAATTTTTGCTTTTTAAAGCAATAAAAATTTTATTGGGTTTTTTGATATGGTTTTTGATGTGCAGCATGGATTGAACAAACAAAACAATGCAAAATTATTGCATACGGGGGAAATTTTGTAATCATTTTTGGTCAAATCTAATAGCTCACCCGTCAAAATGGCGGCCATCTTTAAAAAAAATGTTTTTTGTTAAAACGCTCCCATCTTTTTAACATGAAAGTCCCCTTTAAAAGGGTTCCCATTTTCCGGGAAAGGGCCGCTGACTGCTAGTCTAGCCAAAATTATGGGGTGTCGTGGGTAGTCCCCCCTTTTTTTTATTTTATTTCTTATTTTTTTATTTTTCTATTCCATTTAGTTAAAAACTACTCAGTCAGCTCGCATTCATTTTCGGAATTCCAGTCAGTAGGATAAACTTTGGGACAGCTTTTGCTAGGAAATTCCCTTGCTTTTTGGAAATTCCTAATTTTTTGGAAACTTTTACTGATCGATATAAGGGACACTACGTTTTCACTTCTGAATAATGTGGGAACCTTTTTCACACTTGCTCCCCACCCATTTACCCCTCTGCACCCCTTGTGTACTCCTTTATTACAGAATAATTGTTTTTGTACCCTGTGGTGAGCATAAGCCTAGGTTTATAGGATTTTATTTAGTATTGTAGTATTGAATAATGTTTGCTGTTAAATCACCCTTGAACTAATAATAAATTGATTACTCATGAGTTGATGAACCTAGGCCTAAATTCCATGTTGTGTTTGTAATAGCTCAGGCCTACAAAGCAACAGTTATTTGATTGGTAATCTAGCCCTAGGGCTCTTTGTTTCAGGCTTAACTGTCATCGTCTATATGTACTACTTGATTATATATATATATTCAAGTATTTAATAATTTACCAGCTAACGGGCCGGCCATGCGATGTTGCCCAACTTGTGTTCTGTCCCAGTGAGATAAGATACACTTAACACAACAAGGGTGCACGGTTTTATTTATTTATTTATTTATTTATTTATTTATTTATTTATTTATTTATTTATTTATTTATTTATTTATTTATTTAGCAATATATCGTTAACAGGTCAGTTCGCCACAAGTAATATATAATAAAACAAAATACATCTACAAACATACATGCATAACATTATTCCAAAATCACAAACACACAGGAACATTGGAAAACTTCCTTGAATTACACTGACAAACACGTCACTAACCTATCTACAATCATTTTTTCTGCTTCAGCAGCGAGTGCAGTTTGGCCTCCTTGGCTTTTTAAGCTGTCATTTTTCAGATGCCTGTAAATGAAAGATTTGGAAATACCAAACCTGTCAGCGGCTTTTCTTGAACTCATATCCTTTCTGACAGCACACTGGGCAACGCAAATATCAACGTAAAGGACGGTTACCTGTGTCCTCACGCAAATGCTGTTGGCATGGCATACATATAGCTTGGTGTTGTGTGACCACGGGCACCATCTCGGCCGCGTCCCCTTCGTCGCCTCACAAGAGCAGGAAGCACGTCTTGTAGTTACTCATCTGCGAAGTCTTCTATGGTCCTTAGTCCTCCTACTAGTGGAGGGGACACAGGGTTGTCGTTCTCTTGCTCTTCGGCATTGGCGAATCTAGGCCCTCGAAAAGTCAGGTAGGCAGTATATCGTCGGAACTGTGCCACATTGTAGTCCCCTTCTTGTAGTTTTAAAGTTGCCTCGGGAATTCTTTCGTCTTGAATTAGGTACTTGGTTTTCCTAGCCTGTATGAGCTCCGCATGAAGATCTAGACTGCGTAGGTCAATAAAGCTCTCACTCGCTTTCGCACTTTCGTTGACATTCATAACAACATCTTATCAGACCCATATGTACTGCAAACAGGAGTTCCTCAAGGATCTGTCCTTTGTACCAATACATTATTAGCTAGTCGTGACGTCAATAGTTTAATAATTCTTGTTTAATTGTTTGGGTTGGAAAGGAATTTATCTTCGTGGTTTGGCCCGTGATTAGGGGAGTTTATCTCCCTAAAACTAATGGCGAGCTCTGGGTCGTCGTCGGGGAACCCCTTCCCTTTGACTACCTTCCCGACGGCGACGACAAAGACAACACGGACGGATCATCAACAGTTTATTGCCAAAAAATTAATGATGGAGCAAATGTAAGAATTGAATGAAGAAAGTTAAAAAATAATAAAGTACTCACTTGAAGCTGCTGGTTCAACGTCTTCGAGACTGATCGAGTTGCCACACCGGGCTTCTGGCTACGCTTTTTTCTTTTTTTTCTTGTATTTTTGTCTGTTTGTCCGCACGATTTCGGCTAAACCGATACTCCGATTGCGATGAAATTTTATGGAAGCCTTCGAAATCTCCGAACTTAGAACTGCCACGTTTTTGAGCGCAATCATAAAATTTTTTCTCATGAAAATCAAAAATTTTACGTTTTTTTTTTCGATTTTTAACAAAATTCTTCGTTTTATAACACCTACATGCTTTATTCGATGGTAATGATTTTTTCACAGAACCTTAATTATATGAATTGATAAATTCGTGTGGAATTTGAGCGTTATCGAAAGATAAACTTCTTCTTTCGTTCTTGGTTTTTCTTTTTGGTTTTGATTTCGCCATTAGTAACATTGGGATACTTTTTTCCATGATAGACGGTAACGTCTCTGAGGAGGATCTGAGATTCTCAATTGTGGCTATAGACAGTCCAGTTTTGAGTATACCAAGGTCACGAGCAGTCTTAACACCAAACAAAGGAATTCCCTTGCCGGACGCAGCAACATAAAACTTGGCTTGACAACATAAAACTTGGCTTGACAACTGGCCCCATTGTCAAGTTTCACATTAGCAGTTAACTTACCCAAAAGTACAAGAGGTTGATCACTGCAGTAAGGGAAGATCCTCCTTGATGTGCACGACTTCTCCAAACACTTAATACCATTCAGCTTACAGCGTTCCCAGGTATCGCAGTCTAATATGTTACAACATGCCCCTGAGTCGATCATTATGTCTAGTTTCACACCACCAACATTGGCTCGAATTAGTTCCTCACCATGCTTTAAATGCATTAACATCATGTTCCACAATGCAAATGAATGGCCTTGTTCGTCATCAGTCTCACTATCAAACTCATTCGAATCAGACTCCACTTGACGAACTACTTTCTTCTTTTGCCTATGTGATCTTGTTTGCAAGACCCCACTGACATTCTGCTTGTGATTCTTATCAAATCGACTATATTTACTGTGATCTCTCGATGTCTCTGCCTCCTTGGGCCTGGACTTACACCTACTTGCGAAATGTCCTACTTTCCCACACCCGTTGCAAGACTTGCCTTTTGCTGGACACATGTCGTCGCCGCGAAAATGTCCACTGTAACCGCAATTGAAGCATGTAGGTTGGTAGCTACCAGTAGACTTTGGATTTGTATAATCTTTGTTACGGGATACAGTTAGCCTAGCAATAGCCCCTTCTATCTTTGCTGCCTGAAACTGAGATGCCTCAAGAGTTGAGGCCAAATCGAGGGCATTGACTAATGTCAGTGAGTCACCACACCCTCTTGTAAGAGTTTAGTTCTAAGCTCCTGAGATGTGCAAGTATAAATAAGCTTGTCGATCAAAGCCTTATCCTCGGAATAATTATCGAAACCACAGTATTTACTTTCGCCACGCAAACGTGAAACAAAATGCGCTGCCGTTTCACCCGCCTGCATAGCTAACTCGCTGAACTTATAACGAGAAAACGTGCGATTAGTTTTTCCACTAAACAACTTAGTCAGGGAATTCTTGCACCTGACAAACACATCGTCATTCCCCTTTAAAGCGTCTGCCTCACCTGCTACCATAGATATTGAACACCTATTGTAGGCTACATTAGCAGTCTCCAATACCTCCGCACAGGCGCAAGCGTAGCAAATTGAAGAGTCAATCGGCCCAATTCAAGATGCCGATTTGACGTTTTAATTTATGCTTTTTTAATGCATTTAAGTATTTTACTGGATTGTTTGATATGGTTTTAGCTTGTGCAGCATGGTATTGAACAAACAGAAACAATACGAAGTTATTGCATAAGAGAATTGAGTAATCATTCGGTGTTAATGGCTAGAATGCTCACCTGTCAACCTGGCGGCAATCTTGAGAACTATTTGGGCTGAAAATCGCTCCCATTTACTTAACATGCAAATTAAAATTTCAAGAAGGCTTCTATTGTCACGGAAATGGACCACTGACTGCTAATCTAGCCTACTATAGGTGTTCAATATCTATGCCTGCTACTGAATTAAACCAAATGTCTTGAACTTGTTCACCAACTCTGTCAAGAAGCATTCCTCTCTTGACCACGGCTCCCCGTCTGGGCCCGGGGTAGAATAGGCCTAGAGCATGGCTCTGCTAATCGTAAAAGGCGATTCAAGAGAAAAAGTCCAACTCGCAAACATCAGCTAGCATGAAGGGTAGTATATTACTTCCCGAATCTAGAGGCGAGCTCTGGCCGGATGGGGTGTGTGTTGCAGAGAAAGCTCTCGTGCAACTCTTTATCACTCCTTTTTTCATTCACACATCCTTCATCATCTTTATTTTCTTCTTTCACTATTTTCTTCTCCATACTTGCCGGCATTCTCTGCAACAACCACTCCGCCGTTCCCACCCAGTCCTTCCCCATCCCAGCCACCTTCCCATTATCTCCAGTGGCTGCTAACTGATGACGACCTGGTACGAGTGAGGTAATGACTTGGTCAATTAATGGCTATGACAGCATTGGGCTTGTCTGCAGGTTGCGTCGGTTGTATGCCCACCGCACGCGGGGCGTCCGTTAGGCTTCAGGTCGTCTCTCGTGCGGTTTGTTAGAAGATCGATTGCGCCTGTAGGCATCCAGACGTGAAATTGGCACTTTCCTACACGCCGCTTGATGAAAAGGAGTCTATAAGGCTCCACCACATGGGTCACACCATGGGGTGGACCCTTGAGTTTACAAGCTCTATGTGGTAGAACCAACATGGGTTTAGTTGAGTCCTATTCCGAGCACTTGTTGTGGGTTGTCCCCAAATTAATCATGGTTAAAAGAAGCCGTTTTGATTTAGAAAATGATAACGTATCGAACAGACAGTTAGGAATTCAGGGCCCCACCTTAAATTCCTAATTGTAAAAAGATCTAACTTAAACGAAAGTTTTGAAAAAGTATCGCCTTTCTACATTCGAAAAGGGATAAAAGGGAATTTCCTCCTCCGTGAAGTGTGTTAGAAAACTCCGTACCGGCACACAAAATGATAGAATCAGATTCAGAGAAGCAGTCAAATGATGTACTAAAAGCGACTCGATTGGGAGACTTGCCTATTATAGTGGAGGAACATGCCACTCTTAATACTTGGGAAGGGAGTAATTAAGTCTTTTGACTTAATTTACTGCAAAACTGATGAGATCAAAGCCGACTCTCTTCACAAGGCGTCATTGATGTATACCACGTCCAAGCAAACGTTCCACATCCGATGAAGAATCTAAAAAAGGCAAAACCAACACCAATTTTTATTCTTACTTTTAAAAAACCCAGTTCCTCCTAAGTTCATCTATGTTGGGTACCATAAAGCGAACGTGAGACCCTACATTCCGAAACCTTTGCGTTGTTTCCGCTGCCAGAAGTTTGGACATTCTCAAAAATTCTGCAAATCCAAACAGCTCTGTGCAGTATGCTCCCGAGAAGCCCATGAGTCTGAGCATTGTCCGTTTGAGCCCTCGTGCATAAACTGCAAAGGCCCACACCCTGCGTCATCGGTCAAATGTCCAAAATATGTAGAGGAGAGAGGCATCCAAGAACTCAGAGCACAAGAAAATGTGTCCATTCAGGAAGCAAGGAAAAGGTACCAAAAATCTGCTACCCCGGTATTTAGTAAATCTTTTGTTGAATCTCTCAAGAGCAAGCCATCAGGTTCGACATTTGTTCAGAGGAGTGCAATGGTGTCCAAAGAACAGGGAAGCACGGTGGAAACTAAAAAGGTGGCGATACAAGAAACATGTAAAGAATCGAACATCCAAACCAATCCAGTGTTGAATGAGCTCCTTGAAACCATAAAGAGCCTCAAAGAGACGATAGACCGCCAACAACAACTCTTGGACAGGAAGAACTAAAAACGTATTCACCAACAGAGCATAACGATAAAAGAACTTGTATCAAAGCTAGACCGAACTCCTTCCGAACCTAAAAAGGGCAAGAAAGGCAAAGATAAAAGTAAAGGAATCTCAATAGATAAAGTGTTAGACATTGCTCAACAAGCTTCACAAAATCCAAAGAATTCACGCAACAAACTCAATAGAAACACAACACTACTGAGTGAAAGAGATAAACTACACAAGAAAAAGGATCCAAAAAAGTTCAAAAGAAAGTGATGAGGACGGAAGCGGTTTTTCAGTCCGATTCTTCCGATAGCGAAGTAGACATGGTGGAGGGGACTTGAAGTCCCGCTCCAGTTTTCTACCTCTAGGGTAGACGAATTTTTAAATAAACCGAAACAAAAGTAATTTTAATAGAAAGTTTTAAAAGTTTTTATAATGGACGTTTTAATTCAATGGAACGTAAGAGGGTACTTCCCCCGTTCTGAAGAATTAAAACTTTTAGTCTCAAAACACAGCCAGCCATTTTAGGTCTGCAAGAAACCCATTTTGAATGTACAGACAATCCTAGACTTAGAAATTACTCTTTTTACAGAAACGATGACCACCTCAGGAGATCGAGCCAAAGGAGGAGTAGCTACTATCGTACACGATAGTGTATACCCCGAATTATTGCCGCTCACAACACCTCTGCAGGCAGTTGCTGTCAGAGTTGCTTTTCCTGGGTCTAGTCACACTATGCAATCTGTACCTGCCTCCCCAAGCTGTGATAACTAAAAAACTAGTCAATAACCTTTTACAACAAAAACCACGCCCATTCATTTTAACTCGGAGATTTCAATGCTCACAATATTTTATGGGTAACGCCCTCATCAAACCCCTCGGGGAGTTTTAATCGAAGAAATTTTAATGACTCGAACCTAATCCTTCTTAACAACAAGGACCCAACACATTTTAGCACTGCCAACGGTTCTACTCAGCTATAGACCTTACTATATGCTCTCCTTCCCTCTTACTTGATATTGAGTGGGGTGTCCTGCCAGATTTAAGTGTAAGCGACCACTTCCCTATCCTGGTTAGGATCACCCACCAGGGAGAACCAAGACAAAGGTCCCTAAGTGGGACATCAAGAGGGCTGATTGGCCAGCATTTGAGAAACTAGCCGAGTTTAGTAAAAACAAATATGATGACATTCAAGACGAAGTAAAATTATATTACTAACACAATTATCTCTGCTGCCAAATCCACAATCCCGCAAACTCATACACCCTAGACGCTTACCAGTTCTTGGTGGAACGCCGAGTGCAAGGAAGCCATAAGAAACCGGCGTAAAGCTCTGAAAGTTTTTAATAAATTTCCAACACAAGTTAATTGGAGTCTTTTAGAAACTTAGGGCCAAAGCAAGATCTATAATCCGTGTATCTCGGAAACGTTCTTGGGAAGAATACGTCTCGTCCATTACGTGTCGAACTCCCATGACAAAAGTTTTGGGACAAAATCAAAAGATATCTGGTAGGAATACATTTTTTAGTCCCTCCGGCATTCTTGATGATAATGTTTTAAAAACATCTCAATTAGACGTTGCCGATTCCTTTGGCAAACACTATGCTAACGTCTCCAGCTCCAAGCACTACTCCCCACAATTCCTAAAGAACAAAGCCCGTGAAGAATCATACCCATTACATTTCAATTTGCCAAACAACGAAACATACAACCAGCCCTTTACCCAATGGAAATTTATAACCGCAGTAACTGGCCTAAAGAACTCTGCCCTGGTCCCCCTGGTCCTGATGACGTTCACAACGAGATGATCAAACGCCTATCCCCCAAATCTCAACAATACATTCTCAACACCCTAAACCGCATCTGGCTAGAAGAAGCATTTCCTAACTCCTGGAGGGAAGCCATAGCAATCCCTATACTGAAACCAGGAAAAGACAAAGACCAACGTGTAAACTATCGACCAATTCCACTCACGAGCTGCCTGTGTGAGCTTCTCGAACGTATGATCAATAAAAGATTAATGTGGATTTTGGAGAGCCGCAAGCTGCTTGTCCCAGAACAATCTGGCTTTCGACAAGGACGATCGGTTCATGATCAAACCCTTGTCAGGTTGGAAGGGTATATACGAGATGCATTTTTAACTAAACAACATGTAGTGGCCATTTTCTTTTATTTTGGGAAAAAGGGTTATGATACGGCATGGATATATGGCATTTTAAAAACTTTACATACCTGGGGCTTTAAAGGGCACCTGCCCAAATTTTTTTTTCAAACTTTTTCTGAAAGAATTTTTTGAGTTCGAATTGGAAATATTTTATCTATACCTTTTTATCAAGAGAACGGAGTTCCCCAAGGATCAGTTTTAAGTGTTGTATGTTTTTTCTATATCTATCAACAGTATTACCTCACATAAAAAGCCAGTCGAATCATCACTTTTTGTAGATGATTTTTTCCATTTACTTCCCAGCTTCGTATTTGAGTTCGATTGAACGTCAACTACAAATAAACATAAAGCGCCTTGAGAGATGGTCAGCTGAAACTGGATATAAATTCTCAATCACTAAAACCACATGTGTGCTATTTAGCCTTCGGCGTGGATTTTTTCCTTAATCCCGACCTGCACATGGGAAGCCATGCCCTACCATTTGCCGAAATTGCACGATTTTGGGAATGTTATTTGATAAAAAGTTATCGTGGAAGCCCCATATCCAGCAGCTACGAACCAAGTGTTTAAAAGCTTTAAATATTCTACGAGTGCTAAGCAATACTAATTGGGGAGCTGATCGTACTACCTTGTTACATCTATATCGCTCCCTCATCCCCTCCAAGTTAGATTTTGCCAGTTTTATTTTATGATTCGGCTAGGCCTTCTTATATTAAGACTTTGGATACAGTTCACCACACCGGTATAAGACTATCCACAGGAGCTTTTCGTACGAGCCCTATTCCCAGTCTTCTATGTGAGTCTGCAGAACCATCTTTGTCCTCTAGAAGAAAGTATCTAATGCTTAATTATATTGCCTCATTAAAAGGTTCCCCTACAAACCCAGCCTATAAAGCAGTTTTTTTACCCTCCATTTCAAAATCGGTAGAAGTTCACATGAAGGCCTCAAGACCAGTGGGGATCCGCTCCCCCGGAATTACTGCAAGCCTTAAACATAACACTTCCCTTTTTTTCTACAAATCAAATGGGGCAATCCCACCTTGGACACTTAATAAACCATGTTGCATAACACAGCTGACAAAATATAAAAAGGCAACCACACCAAACACACAATATCAAGCACTTTTCAACGAAATCCGATACGACTACAAAGATTTCAAAAATATTTTTACAGACGGTTTCAAAACTAACAATACAGTTGGCTCTGCCTTTACAACGGAGAGCAACAACTTCAGGTTTCAACTCCATTCCATATACAGGTCACAAGCGAACTGTTGCATTCTACAAAGCCTCCTGTTTGCCCTTGATAACAAGGACTCCAAATTCTTAGTGTGCACGGATTCTTTAAGTTCCCTAGAGGCTATTTGCCAAATTTACACTACACACCCATTAGTTAGTAAAATACACATTATAATGTCTAAACTTGGTGCAAAACAAAAATCAATAGTTTTTTGTTGGGTGCCAGGCCATTCTGGTATTTTAGGAAATGATCTCGCCGACCAAAGTGCCAAAGAAGCTTGTAACAAAGAACAAATTGATTGCCAATTAGTCGTAACGCCTGATCTTAAAGCATTATTTAAACTTAAACTCAAAGAAAAGTGGTGCGAAGAATGGCATATCATGCAAAATAATAAGCTTCGCGATATAAAAGGTGATGTACCACCTTGGATCTCTTCAAGGCGCTCTTCTCGACGCGAAGAGGTTGTTCTGACCCGTCTACGCATTGGACACACACATCTCACTCAAGGATACCTTTTAAAAGGTGAAGACCCCCCCCCTGTGAGCAGTGTGGTGAGATTTTAACTGTTAAGCACATTTTAGTAGAATGTCCTCAACACATGGACGAGAGGAATGATTTTAAACTAAAACCTAATTTAAAAGAAATTTTATCTGATGAATCTGAGAACATAACCAATGTTTTTAAATACCTGAAATCAACACAGCTGTACAATAAGATTTAAAAATAACATGCCATTATAAAAGAGAATACGGGCACTGATAACCTTAGTGTTGTGTGCCCTTAAACCCTAATAACTAACTAACTAACAGTTCTAAAACTGTGCAACAACAGGCGAAACAAATTGAAACCTTGACTTGTCAACTTGGTGAAGTCCTTGAATTTTAAAAAAATTCAAGAAATTCAATGCCGAATGCGATTTCTAATAAACACTGCTCACCTTCAGAAAAGCAAACTGCTGTTACATCAACGCCGCAGATGCAACCAGCAAGATCTCCTTCAGTGGAGGGTTGTGTTTCTGCACGTAAGCTGAGCGCACCAGTAGCAACATCTTCCAGCACTACTACTAGTGCATTTAAAAAAATATCTACAACAACAACAGTGGATTCGTTGATTCCCACTGTTGTTCTTCAACGTGCTCAAACAAATATTGGGAAAAAAAAAATTGACAAAGGGAAAGTTCTTTCTTGGGAAAGGGAGGACAGGGTTTTTTCTAAACCCGGGAAAGGGCCCAGAATCCAAAAAACTTTTTAAAGAAACTTAAATGGATGTAAATAGCACGTCACTACGCTTCTTGGACCCAACACTCGTTAGAAAAAATTCTCTTTTAATATTTTTTCCAAACTTAAAAACACCACCCCCCATTATAGCCAACTTTATCTCGGGGGAAATTTGTCGAGGTTTCGAAAAAAAAACCCAGAAGAACTGCGGGTTTTCATTTTAGGGGACAGACAACCTAAAGTTATTCTATTTAAAAAAAACTCTGTTTAAACCCCCACTGACAACCCAAAAATTTTCCAAAACAAACACGATATGCCGTCCGTTTTCCCAGGGCCCCCGGTGCCCGGGCACAGGGGGGTGTCGCCATTATGGTACGGGACTCTGTGATGCCAACCCATGTTAATTTTAAATTTCCCTTTTTCAAGTTATTGCAGTTACAGCACATCTGACAACCCCTATCTTTTTTGCTCTAATACATACCGCCATCTTTAATTTTTCTAGAGGTGATAGGGAAAAGCGGGTAATTGCTAAAAACGGGGCAAAGACCGTTTATATTACCTGGCGTTTTTAATGCTCACCTTTCTTAAAATTGGGGCTAAACGAACAGACCGTAGAGGCCCATTTGTGGAGATTTCTTTGAAAACGCAAACGTTTCCCTCTAAATTGGGAAACCATTTGAAAAAATTTCCCAATTTACACGGGAAAACCTTTCGGCAATAGATTTTGGTTTGTGCACCCCAATCCTGTCCATGGATTTGGAGTTAATCAGTTGGATAAATTTCCCAAGTAGTGCCCCATTTTCCACTTGAGATACATTTCGCAAACAACCGACCAGTGTTCCCCCCAGAAAAAACGAAAAAAATTTACATCAAGCTGTTTTGGGGCAAATATCAATCCCTGAGTGAGCTGCATTGAAAAAAAGTAGCCCTTAAAATATTTTTCTTTGTTTCCAAAAAACTTCGGGTAAATTTTTGGGAAAATGTTTACTAGATGCAGATTCCGTTGCCATACCTTTGACTGCCGGTAAACAGTGTCACCCAACCTGTTCCATGGTGGAACGAAGAATGCGCACGCCAAAAAACCCCGAAAAAAAATACAGAAAATTTCAATACATCCCCTACTTCTGAAAAATTGATAGCCTTAAAGGCAAGGGGGAGGGCGGGGGTTCCCCCCACTTTGTGGGTCTCCGTCTGTGTTTTCATCTGTCCGTGTTGTCTTTGCGTCGCCGTCGGGAGGGTAGAAAAAAGGGAAAGGGGGTTTCCCCCCACGACGGCCCCGGGTTTCTGCCCGGGCCCCGGCCTGTCCCCCCCTTGTCCCCCCGGGGTAACCCCTTACGTCCCCCCCTTCGTTCGATTAGCCAAGTTGCATAAATAGAGACGAAAAAGAAATTCTTCTTCTTTGATAGCCTTCAAAACGCCTGAAGGCCAAGGCCCGTTTATCATTTAAAAAAAAGTAAGAAGAAAATTTGTGGAGGGGACTACGCTCCACTATTACCTATAAAATTCCAAATTCCAGAAAAGTGTGGAAAAAGATTAAAATCTATTTGCGGGGGCCCAAAAGTCTTCTATTCGGCCCTACTGGACAATGGGGGGGCTTGTTTTCTTCAAACCCCATGACGAGGTCGGTTTTAAATTTCCAGCACTTTTTTTCGGTAAGCAGCAAACGCTCGCTATGATTTTCAGTCTTTTTTCAAAAGGAAACGAAGAAGCCCAACAACAACGGCTTACATTTGCTTCCGACAAAAACTGAAAAAATTTTCAATTTGGCCCCTTTTCGTTTTTTGGGGAAATTTCGCACTGCCTCAACTCCTTAAAAGGGAAAAAATGCCGCGGGGAAGGGCAAGCTCCCCAATTGAAAGTTCATCCCCTGACTGACCAATCTCTTGAGATTATTTTTGCTCTTCCTAAATTTGTTATGGTATGGGGCGGGTTTTCTGAGCATGGGTAGGCTTTTTAATTTAGCTTTGAAACCAGGGGAAAAGGGCAAAACCTTACCCCGCTCTTATCGACCCCTATCTCTAAAATAGTTTCTTTTGCAAATTGTTTGAGAAGATGGTCAATAAGGGCCCCGATGTGGCTTTGGAATCTCGGGCTTGCACTAATGTTCCGTGGGAAATTTTTCAGCGACGGGGTTCAATTTGACCACCTCGTGCGTTTGGAAACCTTCATCCCAAAAAGGTTATGTGGCTAAAAAGCACGTAATAGGTGTATTTTTTTGAAATTTGAGAAAAAATAAAGACACAACGTGGGGAATGCCCTATTACAACAACTTCACGAGTGGGATTTTAAAAGGGGGCCTTTTCCCGGGTTCAACAATCTTTCTTCATGATAGAACATTTAAAAATTTCGGATAAATTTAAAATTTTTTCAGAACCCCTATAAACTGCAAAAAGAGAGTTCCCCAAGGGAAACTTCCTTTCGGGTTTCCCCCGTTTTCAGTCGCAATTCCCCCGTCAAACCCTTTTTATACCTAAGTCAAATTTTGTCAAATTATTCGTCGACGGCGTAGGGATTTTTTATTGGCCCCGAAGTTTTGACTGGGGGCGCAGCCCCCGCGGAAAAAGTGTGTCAACTGGGAAAAGGGGAAACGGGGGTGCGGGAAAGGGGTGGTTAAAAAATGCGGATTTAAAAAGCGCGGGCGCAACAAATTAATCCCCTAGCTTTGTACAAGATGGTACAATAGAAAATAGGTTATTTGTTGTGTTTTTAGATGTGGTGACTGATACGAGAGCAAGCAAAAAAACCCCAGCATTTGTCAACTGATCTTCGAATTTTTAAAAATGAAGTTTGAAGGGTTTAGAAAACTGGAGTAAAAATTTATTTTTAATAAAGGGGCCTACCCATATTAATAATAAAAGGGATACCATATTCTACTAGGGGTTTGATAAAAGTACAGGGCTGCCCGAGTTATAAATTTTTTGCAAAATTATAAAATAGGCTACTTTTTTAGTGGAAAAAAAACCCCGGATTTCAAACTGGCCACACGTAGGTCTAAAATCGCAAAATAAAGATTTATTTAACAAACATTAAAACCTTCATCGAAAAAAATAATTAGAAAACATGGAAAGCAAAGCATTATTGGCATAACAAATTAACATAATTTAGACTGGACAGTGGACATATATGTCCAGATAGGCCTACATACATTACACATACCTACACATGTGTGGGGCGACTCTTATCCCCTTCCCCATTTTACTGACATAAGCATAGTTATAAGTTAAACTTATGTTTTTTTAGGGTTAAGAAAATTAGCCTTTTTGAGTGACACCAATAAACATAGCCGTGCTCATAAGTCATAACACCCTCCCCCATAATAACCCCCTTCCACCCTTCTGTTACGCCATAAGAAGTAATTTTTGAATATGAAGTGTGCACAAAATACATTTTTTCAGCATTCCATTAGGCCAAACTTAGATTAATTATGCACTAATGTTCACCCTTGAATTTGATTAGTAAAATCACAAAATTTAGTGCATTATAAAGATAGTAGATACTATTAGCCTATATGCAAAACATTCACTGACAATGCACTAAATATGTTCACAATTGAAATGTATTACAACAGATTTGTGAAGGTTTCAACAAGTAATTTGAGTGCATCTTTGAAAATACGTTTGCATTAATGAATGTTTGTGTTTACAAACAAACGATGCATTAATGTCCCCTATTGAAACGGTATCAATTAACATTATGGGTTGACTCCTCAAGATAGCACCCCCCCCCCCCCCGAATTAATTTGAGTATCTCTTGAAATAAGTTAACTCTTTTGTGCACAAACTTGCACAATGTACTGTACAAGCAATGTATTGTATTGTACACTATTTTTCGAAATTCGATAGGGGGAGGGGGGCGGCAACTTGTCCTACCCCAATTTAACGTCATCCTTGAGAAATGAATGTCCAAAGACTAGAGCAATTAATTTAAGTGAACTCATTACCTAGCATTCATCATATTGACAAAACAAAACTTTTCGTCAGGATTGCTGGTGACGGTTTTTGTTCCGAAACTTCCTGTATGAAGTCTCGAGTGTTGTATGACCTGCATCCCGTACTTATTATTGTAATGAACCAAATCTCCTTCAAAAATCAGAATAGCCATCTGCAAATATTATTCAGCATCTAATTGTTGGACTGCTCGAACATTTCTTTTCACACTGTATCAGTCGTCTTATTTGTTCCTTTATATTTAGAATCGTGTAATTTTGTATGTGTTATTATTGATAAGGATCTATGCATTATTTATTCAATAATTTTAATAATATTATATTGATTTTGGTCCTGGGTTAAAGAACGTACCGTGCACTTGCCGCATTCTATAGCAACCTTGGCGGGAAAGTACAACAAGTAAACAAATAATAAAGCTACTATTATTTTTGTACAAATCTACATTATTTTCCTTTATTTAAGTGTTAATGTTCGTATAGCAGCTCCCCTTTTCCAACAAACCACTAATAAAGTGCGCAAAGTAATATTTATGTGCATCAATGTAGCACGATCCTATGGTTTACACCAGCCATTTTCAAATCGTGTCACCTTCTAAACTCCTCTCGGGTGCCGCTAGGGATCGACGGTGGCGCGGCGCGCGGCTACTTCGGAGGCCTATAGGTCGGTCAACAATTCCGTTGCTCTCTTTATAAAGCTAAAAAAAAAACATTAGACCAGTATGAGAACTCAAGGTACAAACTATACAGGAATTATCTTACACAACTGATACGAAAAACTAAAGAAGTCTTCTACCAAAACAAAATTCAAGAAGCTGGCAAAAATACCAAAACAGTCTGGTAAATAATTAATGAAGCATCAGGCTACGAGCCCAAGAAATCCAGATCCAATAATATGATCCCTGAAATAAAAATAGACAATCAAAATACAACAAAAGACACAGACGAAATAGCTGATGTATTTGTAAACTATTTCTCTGAAGTGGGACAAAATTATGCTACCAATATACTAAATAAGACTAAAACCAATGTTTAAACAAATAGACCGCCGAAACTCTACATTAAACGCCAGAAAAGTAGTCTGTTTCTAAGCTAAGTCAAAAAGAGTGAACTAATAACTTACATAAGCGAATTAAAAATGCATAGCGCTCCAGGAATAGACAGACTTCAAGTAGAAACAATCAAAATAATACACAAATATATCCTTAGCCCGCTATGCTATACATCTTTAATTTAAGTTTACAAACTGATACTTTCCCAAGCTCATATAAAACATCAATTATCTCCCCCATCTACAAATCTGGTGATAAGCAAAGCAAAGAGAACTATAGACCAATCTCTCTCTTAACTCACTTCTCAAAGCTCCTAGAAAAATGCATTAAAACCCGCCTCACAAATTTTATGAACAAACACAATATTTTGTCAAACTGTCAATTTGGTTTCAGGGAAGGTCTGAGCACAGACAATGCATCTTAGCCTACGGGTGAAAACTAGATCCTAGACAAAAGACAAAATCCACTAGTAGTTTTTTCCGACTTAGCCAAGGCTTTCGATACAGTAGACCAAAACTGCGCTAAAAAACTAGAATGTACGGGAATTTTGGGGGAATTGCCTCAGTT
>JAMZAV010009831.1:0-21721 GCA_024449915.1 Sweltsa coloradensis
TGATTTTCCTAAGACTTAACCAGTTCGTTATACCACCTATTCCCAGGATGTACATGAATCCGAGTCGAGATATTTTACATCCTATTGTTATTACTAATACTTTAGAAATTAATCAAAATTGATAAAATTATTATATTTTAACAAATAATTTGCAATGGAACTTGAAAAAGTAATGAGATCACACACATAACAAACACTTGTAGGAAATACAGCCAAACCTTACACACTTAAAAGAAATGAGATCTAAAAAAAGGGCCAAGCTTATCTACCCTTCCACATTTGCGCATTCTTAATTCATAACCGTACAGTGTCCCTTAACAGCACCCTTGAAAAGCTTGGCAAAATAAAATTTGCATGTTATTACTTTTTAAATTAATTAGAAAAAAGAACTTGTATAAACTATTACGTTTAAATTAATAATCGCAAATTCTATTTTGCCAAGCTTTTCGAGGATGCTGTAATGGGACACTGTACGTTTATGAATTAAGAATGCGCAAATGTGGAAGGGAAGATGAGCTTGGCCCTTTTTTTAGATCTAATTTCTTTTGAGTGTGTAAGGTTTGGCTGTATTTCTAAAAGTTTTTGTTATGTGTGTACCTTATATTACAATCAACTTAAATACAAATGTTCTTGGGTACTTACCACATGACTCGCTCACTCAAACGATTTTGGCGTTTCCCAAGTCTCATTGGCTTACTTTATATTCGCGATTTGGGAGACCGGGGTTCAAACAACGGTCGGTTTAGATTTTTTTATTTCTGTATTGTATCAAAAAAATTAGACGAGTGAGCGCAGCGAAACGAAGTCTATAACGCTACTCGATCGGGGCTTCTCGTGACCGTGTAAGTAAAATGTATGTAAAATGTACTAGGAAAACGCTTAAGTCCCGCCGCGTTGTTGGATGAGCGTAATTGGTGCATTGAGCTGCCATGTGTTATGCGGACTTTCTGTTGTTCTTTTTAAAAAATTATTACTAAGTTCTAGTTTTTTTTAAAATTAAGATAAATTTAAAAAATAATAAACTTAATTTTTTTGATTAATCATAATTTAAAAAACAAGAAAAAAATAAAAATTGCGATTTTTATAAAAAATAATTATTCGATTGCGCTCAAATTTCACACGAATATATTAATTCATAAAATTAAGGTTCTGTGAAAAAATAATTGACATCGGATAAAGCATGTAGGTGTTATAAGTCGAAGAAATGTTTTAAAAATCGAAAAAAATCGTAAAATTGCGATTTTCATGAGAAATAATTTTTCGATTGCGCTCAAAAACGCGGCAGTTCTAAGTTCAGAGATTTCGAAAGCTTCCAAAAAATTTCATGGCAATTGGAGTATTGGTTTAGCCGGAATCGTGTTAACAAACACACAAAAATACAAAAATACAAAAATACAAACAAACAAAAAAAAACATTCCGGATTTTTTCTCCAGTGTAGTGAAATGGAATCTTCGCTTCGCTCGCTACGCTCATCCAAAAATGTTTGTCCGGGCTCATACGGCCAAACGGCCAAAAAGTATTGATTATTAATTTTTAACAGACATCCGGGGACCAGATAACTGAGAACTGCTTACAAAATTAGCACAATCCGTTGCGATTTAAACCTAAAATATTACATGATTTTTTTTAAAATCAACGCTTAGGGTTAAATGTATTAAAAAGTAATAAATAAATTTTCGACCAACAAATTTCTGCCTTACTCGGAAATTAAAAGCGTTGGGCGCTGTCCTTCCATGAACAACAAAATTCTGTAATCTGTCAATACCGTAAGCGTTTAACGCTTTTAATTTCTGAGTAAGGCAGAAATTTGTTGGCGAAAATTTATTTTTTACTTTTTAGTACATTTAACCCTAAGCGTTGTTTTGTTTAAAAAAATAAATAAATCATGTAATATTATTTTATACTTTTTATTTTTAACGAATGTTGTAATCGAATATGTGCTCACTGGACGTGTCCGAATTCCTGCATCTGGTTGGCCCATCCTTACTAGCTGTGACTAATTTCCCATATGAACTTTGTTTGGTTAATTAATTACGATGAATTAATTGATTAAATAGTGAATCTGTTATTTGATTCATCTATTTTCATCAAGAATACGTATGTGTGAAAAATTTCAGCTCGATCGGACATTGGGAAGTGGGTGAAACATCGATTCCCATGTAAAACTTAAATTAATAATATCGATGAATGAATTGATTAATTAGTGAATCTGTTAATTGATTCATCTATTGTCATCAAGAATACGTATGTGTAAAAAAATTCAGCTTGATCGGACATTGCATCTGGTTGGCCCATCCTTACTAGCTGTGACTAATTTCCCATATAAACTTTGTTTGGTTAATTAATTACGATGAATTAATTGATTAATTAGTGAATCTGTTATTTGATTGATCTATTGTCAACAAGAATACGTATGTGTGAAAAATTTCAGCTCGATCTGACATTGGGAAGTGGGTGAAACATCGATTCCCATATAAAACTGTAATTATTAATTACGATGAATTAATTGATTAATTCGTAAATCTGTTAATTAATTCATCTTTTGTCATCAAGAATACGTATGTGTGAAAAATTTCAGCTCGATCGGACATTGGGAAGTGGGTGAAATATCGATTATAAAATTCCGTCCAGACAGACAGACAGACAGACAGACAGACAGACAGACAGACAGACAGACAGACAGACAGACAGACGGACGGACGGACGGACGACGGACGGACGGACGAGGACGGACGGACGGACGACAGACAGGACGACAGACAGACAGGACAGACAGACAGACGGACAGAAGACAGACAGACAGACAGACAGACAGACAGACAGACAGACAGACAGACAGACAGACGGACGGACAGACAGACACAACAGACAGACAGACAGACAGACACATGAGCTAATATAGCGTTGTAAAAAGGAAATAATAAATTGAAAAATTGGCTTGAAATATGTAAGTCTTATTTTAACAACAATGCATTTGTTCTTGAAGAAGTCTTTTTTTTTCGAATAACTTTTGACAGGCTGTGATAACATGCATAGCTGTGACTAAGGTTTATCGAATCTGGTACGACCAAGGTTCCCTGAATTTCGTTGGAACATTGAGTAGGCCTTGCAATCTTTACTCGTATTTCGTACTGGCTATGTTTTCCATAGTATTGTATACATTTCAAAACAAGTTTTATAATTTTTTAAATACAATCCGGAAATTAAAAAAATCTTTTCCGACCTGGGGTTGAACACATTGGGCTTCCAGATTTCGGGTATAACGGTGCCTTAGCCATCTAGACTAGGGAAACGCCGAGGGGGTTGTTAGACGAGTGAGCGAGTCATGTGTTGAGTATCCGGGAACATTTGCATTTAAGCTGATAATTATATGTTATAAATAAAAGAGTTGAACGCGTCAACTGTAAGGTCATAATGCACCACTCATGCCTATGATAGGCTAGAGAGGCTTTAGGTAGGGGAAGAAGGGAATGTTACCGGGTACTCAACTCATGGCTCACTCACTCGTTTAACAACGACTTTGGCGTTTCCCTATAGAACATGATAGCCAGTACAAAATACGAGTAAAGACGAGGTTTACTCAATCTCCGAGCGGAATTCTGGGTTACCATGAGAGTACACGATTCGGTACCAACTACAATTCAAAAACTTTTTGATAAAAATGATATCTTAAAAACAAAACCATTGTCATTAAAATAAATCCTACTCATTTCCAGCCTATTTTTCAATTTATTGTTTCGAGTGTGTTTAAATCGCAACAGATTTTGCTCATTTTGATAGCAGTTCTCAGTTACCTGGTCACGGATGTCTGTTAAAATTTCTACTCAATCTTTTAGACCGTTTGGGATCGAAAAGACAGACATAATTAATCACAACGAAGACCCGTTTGACTTGCATTGTAAGACTCATTCGCTGCGCTCTCTTGTCACAAAACGGCTAATTTTGAGTTTATGCGGGCCAGTAGGTCAGGTAGCATGTGATCTGCGCATCGTATCATCATCGAGCGGCAACTTCAAGCACCACCTGTTGATTGCCGCACATAAAGAAGATATCGTCGTTGACATCAGACGAGTGGGCGATACGTTCCATCTTTAAAGAATACACACATTGAAATAACCAAAACCATCAAGCGTGCGCTAATTCAAATGCTAGGGAAACTAGAAGGTGCCTTGATACCCGGAATGTGGGAGACCTGGGTTCAAACAACGGCTAGGATTGATTTTTTTATTTCTGGATTATTTTATTATTTCTGGAAAATTATAGAACATGTTTTGAAATTCATTCCATACAGATACTATGGAAAACATAGCCAGTACGGAATACGTGTAATTAAAAGGTTTACTCAATCTCACAGTGGAATTGACGACTCGAAATGGGCGGAGCTTAAAACGATCGATAGGTCACGTGACTAGTATTGGGTATAAATCCTTATTTCGCAAGTTGGCGCCTGCTGAACGGCGCATCACATATCACGCTCTAACTTTTATTCTATTCATTATTTACACAACACTTAAATGAATAATATTTAACAAACATATCATTCCTTGTAATAGCGATTATTTCGATTTTTTTACAGTCGTTAGCTTGTTATAACAATGTACGCATCACACAAGTGAAAATTATCAATGACTTAAGTTTTCTCATTAATTAATTTGACAAAAAACTACTGATCGGATTTCGACAAGGATTCTTTGAAAAAAAACAATCAGACTGTTTAAACAAGAAATAAACAAACTTTCTAGATACAAAGTGCACTGAACGAAAATTTACAGCATAGAGTAATATGCAGCGTGCACTTTTTCACGGCTCATCCGCACGACAAGAGTGCGTATTTTAGATAAAAACACATACCCTGCATATTACTCTATGCTGCAAAGTTTCGTTCAGTGCACTTTCTATCTAGAAAGTTAGTTTATTTCTTGTCTAAAAAGTCTGGTGCATATTTTTAAAGAGGTCTTGTCGAAATCCGATCAGTAGTTTTTTGTCAAATAAGTAATTGAGAAAACTTTAGTGATAATTTTCACATGAATGATGCGTACATTGTTATAACAAGCTAACGACTGTGTCAAAAAAATCGAATTAATCGCTATTACAAAGAATGAATATTTTGCTAAATATTATTCATTTAACTATTGTCCAAATAATGAATAGAATAAAAGTTAGAGCGTGATAAGTGTTGCGCCGTGAAGCAGGCGTCAACTTGCGAAATGAGGATTTTACCCACTAATTCCGCCATGTTGCCTCGTGACGTCAGGAGGCGGGTACAATTCAAGTCGTCAATTGCGGGTAACCTTGAGCGTGCAAGATTCGACACACTTTTTGGTCACTGCATGCAAGAAGAAAAGCATTGTCGTTAAGTAAATCCTACACATTTGCAGACTATTTTTTAATTAATTATTTCTTGTAAGTTTAAATCGCATCGGATTTTGCTCATTTTGTTAGAAGTTCTAAGTACACTGGTCACGGATATTTGTTGAAAATTTCAGCTCAATATGTTTGGCCGTTCGGCCGTATGGCATCGACAAACAAACATTCTCACAACTAAGACCCGTTCGACTAAGCGTTGTAAGACTCATTCGCTGCGCTCACTCGTCTTTCTAGGATAACGCGTAAGTCGTTGTTTGTCGAGTGAGCGAGTCATGTGTTGAATAACCGGGTACATGAAGGAGCAAATAATTTGCAAAACTTTAAGAGCGGCCGTTAAACTGCGTTACAACTTCAGCTTCGAGTCACCAAGTTGAGACTTGACTGTTACTGCTCTGTTCATGCGCTCGGACGCGGTCGACACCAAAACATATCTCATCGCCAGAGCCAAAGTATTAAAGCTATCACGATTCCAAAAATGTTTTAGGACGGTCCATTAATGCACCTCATTTCCGCTCCACGTGTTCTGCATCCATCTTTTATGCTCCTCAAATCATATCCAATTTTATAAAGCGTACATCATCCATTTCTCTTAGCATTTCTTTGTACATCCATTCTATATCATCTTTTTTATTCTCCCCAATCTCTCCTCTTGATCATATCTGGCCGTCAGCACAGTGTCAAATGGTCCATCCCATACAACATTCAACAAAACACATTCCATACTTTGCATTCGTGTTTTCAGCTCGTCTACTTGCAATCGCATGAGCTCTTCACCATTAACACTGCAGGGCTTCCTTTTAATAAACATCCTATACACTTTCCTCCTCATGATTCTGTTTTGTATGACATTGCCTATCCGTAGATTACACTTCGACTTATAGGCCCACTAGACAGCGATTTGCCAATGAATCTCTGCTTATCTTCAATCACGCAAGTATCCTCTGGCACTACGCCAATAATGTCAAGTGTATCACTCTGTGGTAGACCTAATTGTTCACTTTCCTTTGTACTAATGCAGTCTTACTTGTTGGTTCCTAAGCATCTATAGTGCACCCAAACTTCACATATTTGACATTGTACGCCAGCACGAACTCCTTTCCCACAGTCCGAGCATTTATTTCCATGTGCCAATGCCATTTTCATGAACGTGGATTCTAACTCTAACTTGTCGCAAAATTAATAGTAGCACACAATTTGTATTGGAAGTCGAATGTCTTTGCATTTTGAACACTTTGACGTATCAAATAGAAAACAAAACTTCTGTCACCATCGTTACAAAAATGGCTGCCCAAATTTCTCACGGAATAAAGAAAACATAAACATCAAATACACATACAAAACGGGCATGTTCTCAAAACAATACCACTACTTAGCAGTCTTGCGGGTACTAATATACATTTCTCGTAGTACTCGTCTTTAGTGGTGCCAGGGGGGGGAGGGATATACGCAAGTATACGGCGTATACAAAAAATAAATATGTCACTCAGGTACACTTTGGCATTGTGTCATTCTATGTTTTTTATGTTTATACAAGTAATGTGTATATGGAAATCAATTCAGAAGTTCAAAAATCCATCTCACCCATCCATCTTATCTGAGATGATTTAAAAAAAAATTATGATTGATTTCCATATAAAAATTAGGCTACTTGATGCTTACAAAATATATATAATGGCACTGTCAAGTGAACTGAGGGATATATTGATTTTTGGCAATATTGTCAATTTTTCCTTTAAGGGAGGGTCGAAATCAAGTATAATGTGTTACTTGCAGCAAACTTCTCTCGTCTAGCAACTAACACCGTACGGGAATAATTTAATTCGTCATAACTAAGAAACTTGCAGCAAACTTCTCTCGTCTAGCAACTAACACCGTACGGGAATAATTCAATTCGTCATTACTAAGAAACTTGCAGCAAACTTCTCTCGTCTAGCAACTAACACCGTACGGGAATAATTCAATTCGTCATAACTAAGAAGACAAGTACAGTACAATATTATCGCTATTCGGTGATTTTCTTGAATAAACCGACGTGTAATTCGACAGTTTATTCAGTCAAGCGTGAATAGCTTAAATGAAGACAAACGGCGGTTCGCTTGACCCCGTGCCTAGCGTTTTCTTGTTGACATTAGCCGTGTTAGTTAACTCGCACTCACTGATGTAACTCGTTAGAATTGATTGGCGCGTTCATAATAGGCTTAAGTTAGCCTCGATATACAATATATTGCTTATCTTCGTGATATTCCCCAGTGGAAATCATTTACCTCTTGGATGTTCATATTGCAGTAATTGTAGATCTAACAAATACATAGACTACACTTGACATTACTAAACACAATGGAAGTTATTGAATATTTAGAACGGTCGTGATTGTTGGATGAGCGTAGCGAGCGTAGCGAGCGAAGCGAAGATTCCATTTCACTACACTGGAGAAAAAAATCCGGAATGTTTTTTTTTTTTTTTTTTTTTTTTTTTCTGTATTTTTGTCTGTCTGTTAACACGATTCCGGCTAAACCGATACTCCGATTGCGATGAAATTTTATGGAGGCCTTCGAAATCTCTGAACTAAGAACTGCCACGTTTTTGAGCGCAATCGAAAAATTATTTCTCGTGAAAATCGCAATTTTACGATTTTTTTCGATTTTTAAAAAATTTCTTCGACTTATAACTCCTACATGCTTTATCCGATTGTAATGATTTTTTTCACAGAACCTTAATTTTAAGAATTAATATAATATTCGTGTAAAATTTGTGCGTAATCGAATAATTATTTTTTATGAAAATTTCAATATTACGATTTTTTCCTTTTTTAAAATTACGATTAATTTAAAAAAAATTAGTTAATGTTTTATTTAATTTGATTTAATTTAAAAAAAATTTCAACAAAGTTCTGATTTTTTTACAGAACAACAGAAAATCCGCAAAACACATGGCAGCTCAATGCACCAATTACGCTCATCCAACAACGCGGCGGGACTTAAGCGTTTTCCTAGTTAAAATACACAAGGGGCGGACTGTGCACACTGTCAGAGTCCCATGAACAATTCTCAATGCTGTTTTGGCAGACTATACCCTAATAATGTCCGTTTCAGAATCAGTTGGCACTTTCGGTTGGCATAAAAGCCGGTTTGTAGGAAAAGTATTGTACAGCCATGAAGACGAAGCTTAGTCCGATGGCAGAAGAGATTATTGTATTTGAAAATAGCATTTTGTTAAAGAAAAGTCGGCAAGTGGAGTGAGGGCCTATGTACGTAAGCCGACAAGAGTTCGATTCCTGGTGGCGCCACTTAAGGCAACTTGTGTGTGTGTGTATGGAGCATCTCTATTACGTGGACTAATGTTAACATATGTATAAAATTATACATGCGTATAGAAGTAAAATTGACCAAGATAATAATTATTAATTTGCATCTATTCTTGATTTCATTCTTGGTTTACTAGTTTAACTAATTGGATGAGCGAAGCGAAGACTTCAATTTCAAGTTTCAAGTTTTTTTTTTGTATTTTTGTCTGTTTGTTAGCAGGATTCCGGGCAAACGGCATAAGCGATCTTGATGAAAATTGGAGGGGACCTTCGAAATCTCTAAAGTTAGAGGTGTATTGTTTTTGGGTACAATCGAAGAAATATTTCTCATGAATATCGTACTTTTACGATTTTTTTTTCGATTTTTAGTGCGATATTTTCGTGTCATTTGGGCCGATTCTGACCAAACGGTTGAGGCAACAACGTTCATATTATACATGGACATTTAAGTTATGGTGATGTAGTACCTTTTGAAAAAAAAAGTTGAAAAAGTTAGCCAGAATCCATAGAAATAAAGCTTTTAATATAAGATTGTTTACGGTAAATAATAACATTTGACAAGTAACAATAGAAACTTGACAACAATCACCTTCAATGCATAGGCAGCAAAGCAAAACACTTGCAAAAGTAAAGATATCCCACGCAAACTAAAAACTTAGAAAAAAGCTCATCCATCAACGCGGCGGGACTTTAGCGATTTCCTAGTAAAAATAGACTAGGACGAAAATAAATTCACGTTTGGAGGCTTATTGCGAAAATTATGTATACAGTGAAAAAACTGGTCAACACTATTTACAGTAAGGTCTGTAAGTATTATAAATATAATCTAAACTAAACTGGGTACCGTAATCTAAACTAAACCAGAACCAAAAAATAGAAGGATAAAATGTTATCTATAAATCACAGAGCTATAAGCATTGCTACTAACATGTTAGGGTATATTGTCTAGACTCTAGAGGGCCTTAAATTTATTATATATTCAATATTCGTGTTTGAGTGTTCCTTTAGTTAAAGTGATATTTGTCGGGAAAATTTTGTTTTGCTTTCATTATTTCTCAGTTCTGATGGAAAAAGCTTAACTATTTTGGGCCCCAAGAACATGAAATGCTTTTGGGTGATCCCTTTATTTTCTCTTGGTACTTGAAGTTATTATTTACTTTATCTCTAGTCGTAACCCAGTGAGTTACCGAATTATATGATTTATAGTTTTTATGGATGTGAAAAAGGGAGTTTTTATGTACAATTTTTGTATCGTTAGTATGTTTGAATGGGTAAAAATGAGGTTAGATGGGTACAGATTAAAGATACATTTTTCTTTTTTACACTGGTGATGCTAGCTCCTCCCCAGCCTATTATCCCAACCCTATAATTGATTAGGTAAGTGCAAAGTAGACTGATCTCAGTGTAGATGGCGTCAGAATGTTCCTCAGTATAAAGTATTTATATATGAAGTTTCGCAACCGTTTAGTGATAATTAATGTAAGAAATTAAGCTTTTAATATAAGTTTTTTGACTTTTAGTGCGATATTGTCGTGCTATTTGGGCCGATTAAGACCAAACGGGTGGGGCTACAACGTTCATATTATACATGGACACTAAGGTTATGGTGATGTAGTACCTTTTGAAAGAAAAAGTTGAAAAAGTTAGCCAGAATCCATAAAAATAAAGCTTTTAATATAAGTTTTTTGCGGTAAATAATACCAATTGACAAGTAACAATAGAAACTTGAAAACAATCACCTATGCGTAGGCAGCAAAGCAAAGCACTTGCAAAAGTAAAGATATCCCACGCAAACCAAAAACTAAAAAAAGCTCATTCATCAACGCGACTAAAAAAAGGGTTTGCGAAGCTTCCTAGTAATAAATAAATAGGGTGAATATCGACTGACCTGCGTTCGACTGTCATAAGACGACTGTCATAATCGTCAATTCTATTATGTCCATATGAAATACATAATTGAACGAGTGAGCGTAGCGAACGGAGTGATCTCCATTCGACTTAAACGGCCCTTATTGTTTTTCTGCGTGCGTGCGTGTGTGTAAGTTAAAAATCAGCCGAATCGCTGAACAGATTGCGCTGAAATTTTAAACAGACATCCGGTACGAGTTTATTGAGAACTGCTAACAAAATCAGCAAGATTCATTGCGATTTAAACCTACAAGAAGTAACAAACTGAAAAATTGACTTCCAATGTTTAGAAATTTTTTTAACGACAATGTTTTAGATTTTGAAAAGATATTTTTTGTTTGTTATTCGCCTGGCCGTGAAATGCCGTGCCCATGCAAGGTCTGTCGAATGTTGCACGTCAAGGTACCCCCAAATTCCGCTCGTAGATTGAGTAAACCTTGCAATATTTTCACGTATTTCGTACTGGCTATGTTTACCATAGTAGGCCCTATTGCCACAGATGATGGACTACACTGCGTTATATGCATTTCAAAACATGTTTAATTATTTTTGAAATACAATCTAGAAATTACAAAATCTTTCCCGACCAGGGGATTGAATCCACTTCTTTCACATTTCGGCTACAAGGGCGCCTTAGCCAACTAGACTAGGGAAACGCCAAAGTCGTAGTTAGACGAGTGAGCGAGTCATGTGGTGAGTTCCCGGGAACATTTGCATTTAAGTTTGATAATTATATTCGTATAAATAATAGTTTTTTTTTAAGTGTAGTTGGTATACGGGGACGGGCGCGTAAGAGGTAAGCGCGTAAGGTCATAATGCGCCTCTAGCCTATGCTAGGCTAGGTAGGCCTAAGGTAGGGGGAAGAAAAGTAATGTAATCGGATACTCTACACATGGCTCACTCACTCGTTTAACAACGACTTTGGCGTTTCCCTAGTATTATGTAATTTATAACAGTCGTCCATTACATCAGTCGTCCATTAAGAGTCGGAAGCAGGGCCGAGCGCTTTCAAATTTTGCGGTGACTACCTAAACTAAATCGTCCGCTATCGGTAGCTCTGCCAATACAGTTGCGTCTTCTCCCTTGGGTCCTAGGCTACCCGCATTACCAGCCACGTTTCAAACCACGAGATATTATTTGGTGGCGAGTTGGATGATTTCATGCGACTGACTGCCCATCCGAAGTTTTTAATGACAAAATAAAAATAGGAAACGCTCAGTTGGACGCGTTGATAAGCGAGCACGTGCTATAGCTGCCCCCACATTGCACATTTTTTTAAATTTAAAAATTTACGACGTCGCGTTTCCATATTATTTATTATTGCCAAGGTATTTGGGTAAACCCGTGTTTAAATCTTTACTTTAAAATCCACCGCCATCTAGAGGACCTTGACTCATTGGGAAAATTATTGAAACTCTTTGGTGACAAATAATAGACTGCTTCCTCGAAAGTATTTTGATTACTTCTAGGTGGCAGTGCATTAGAAACTTCGCGCGTCTTTTCGTTGCCATGGAAAACATTACTTTTGTTATAATGTAATTTCCATCTACACTACTTATCGGATCAAAATAAAATTAACATATTCGTGACCGGAGGGGACATTCTAAATGATTTGGCTATCTCAGATTTTGTCCCCGGGTTAGTTTGAAAAAAAAATTTTTCGATTAACTTTAATGTAACTTTTTAACTTTTTGAACGATTTGCCACAAAACTAATGGCATTCAATCGAGAACAAAGCTTGCGGATGGTGAAAAGTTCAACTCGATCCGAGCCCCCGTGCGAACGTTAGCGCGAGACATACAAACAAAAAAAAAAACAAACAAAAAACAAACAAAAAAAAAAAAAAAAAAAAAACAAAACCAGTGACAAATTTTTTCCGGCAGAGTCAAGGGGAAACGCTCGCTTCGCTCGCTTAATTATAAGTACACCTTGTGAAAAGAGACGTAAATTACACTCTAGAAATATCGACAAAAACGTTTATAACTATTAAAAGTGTCCTAATAGTTCATGACAAATGTTTACGCTTATCGCAAGTTATCGTGCATCTGTATAAATATCACTCTAGACCGCACGTTTACCGTGGTCATAGTTGGCCGAGGGGTTTAGGGGCTCTTGTTTTGCATGCGAGAGGACGCCCGGTTCGAGCCCCGTCTAGAAAACTTTTTACTTTTTTTTATCATTCCATTATTGTTGTTCACTTATAATTTGTGACGGAAACAATTTTTATAACTTTCCAGTGCAAATTACTCAAAATGGCGAAGGCTTTCTCGCATCCGTGCAGCGGCAATCGGCAAGTTATAAAAGTTGGACCCCTACCGGCGGTAGAACAAGATGACATTATACTTTTTAGAAAGCCTAATTCAAAATACATACCATAAACCGTATACGAAAAGAATCCGCCTTGTTCTACATGCCGTTTTGGGGCGCGCCGCGACGCTTCCGCATGACGTTTAAACCCTTTTGACCCTTTGTTCTAAATCAATAACTTTGTACGATTATTTAGAAGACGAATCGACCGTTCCAGTGAATACCCACATTTACCCATTAAAAATAGTTTAGATTATTTAAATTGGTCAAAAAACGCAAAAATGGGGACTTATTATAAATTTTTACTTGATATTCAATGCCAATTTACGAAAACTTTTTGAAAGCATATTGTTGGTTATCAGTCTTAAAAACATGCTGTCACAGTGTTATAATACTTCAATGCACAGATAGTTATACGAAGTCGCTGAGATAGTGCATGACATGCGTTTGTTCGGCCGCGCGTCTTATTTACTTCCGCTGTCGCGCGGGAGTATTTACTATTCACTTTTGAGGTCCGGGGGCCAAACCGAACACATGTAACAGACAAATTGGCAATAAAACTTCTAACATAATTTAAATATTTAATAATTTGAATCAATTACTTAAATTTTCTGACACATGTCACGTCAAATATTAATTTATTATGTAGCACGAAAGGCATGTTAAAGTGTGCATGACATTCTTGTATGGCTTCTACTGGAACGTAATCTAGGGCGACGGTCTTTCGCCCGCAGCCAACTAGGCGATGGCTAACTCGACCCTGTTTACTCCCACCCGAGTTGGGGGGTTTTCAGCTATCTGCACACGCGCCCGAAAAATTTACAATCTTAAAAACTGGGTGTATGACCTGATATGTGTTCATGATCTACAACTAGGAAAACGCTTAAGTCCCGCCGCGTTGTTGGATGAGCGTATATGGTGCATTGAGCTGCCATGTGTTACGCGGATTTTCTGTTGTTCTGTAAAAAAATTCATTACTTAGTAGAAGATTTTTTTTTAATTAAATTAAATTAATTGAAAAATTAACTTATTTTTTTAATTAAACTAAATTAAATAAAAAATTAACTTAATTTTTTTTAATTAATCGTAATTTTTAAAAAGAAAAATCGTAAAATTGCAATTTTCATAAGAAATAATTATTCGATTGCGCTCAAATTTAACACAAATATATTAATTCATGAAATAAGGTTCTGTAAAAAAAATCATTACAATAGGATAAAGCATGTAGGTGTTATAAGTCAAAGAATTGTTTTAAAAAAGAAAAAAACCGTAAAATTACGATTTTCATGAGAAATAATTTTTCGATTATGCTCAAATTTCACACGAATATCTTAATTCATAAAATTAAGGTTCTGTGAAAAAATCATTACAATCGGATAAAGCATGTAGGGGGTTATAAGTCGAAGAAATTTTTAAAAATCGAAAAAAATCGTAAAATTGCGTTTTTTATGAGAAAAAATTTCCCGTTGCGCCAAAAACGTGGCAGTTCTAAGTTCAGAGATTTCGAAGGCCTCCATAAAATTTCATCGCAATCGGAGTATCGGTTTAGCCGGAATCGTGTTAACAAACACCCCAAAAAACAAAAAAAAAAAAAAAAAAAAAAAAAAAAAAACATTCCGGATTTTTTTCTCCAGTGTAGTGAAATGGAATCTTCGCTTCGCTCGCTAAAGCTCGCTACGCTCATCCAAAAAAAAAAATCAGCCCCATCCGATAACCAGTTCTGTGTTAAAATATTGCGTAAAATCGACGAAAAAACTTCCGGCTTGCTGGGTGGGTGGGTAACTAAAGGTTATCTATCCTTGAGATACAAAGTGACCATCCGCGGGCGAGACCGGGACCGGTCGTCCCGTCTATTGTCTGCATTTTTCCCTTTCCACCTTTTTTGGCGTGACCGAACTTGGGAGCGAACATGGGTTTTTTACCTGCCTCCACACATTTCAAAATCTATTTTGATGAAAATAATGTATTCAGCGAAATATTTTTTAAAAATTGCATGTATTTAAATGATGGTAAATGGTTGGCTTAGCGCTTGTCAACAGGCGAAATGATCTTACTTCTTTTCTATGCGAAACTAGGGAGAAAGAATGAAATGCTTGGCTCAACTTCTATATCCCACAGCATTCACAGCCGAAAACTTTTGAAGGAGAGCTTAGCTGCCGTTTTTTTTTTTACAATTTTTTTTATTTGGGGGGTATTAAACTACCAAAAAAATTTGTGATGTTACCAAAAAAACGTTAATATTAAAATTTTAATTTAAAGGGTAATTTTTTAATACTATGTGGCCTATACCTGATTGTTATTATCAATTAGTTTAGTTTTGCTCATTAGTTTTTCTCATTGCTATAAGGTTTAAACCTCACAATAATGAATATAGTATATCAGCTTGGTGCAAAAACATTCTCTCGGAAGGTTTGATGTCCACGTACATGGTTCTTCGTCATTATTGTTTTTTTTGAACAGTCTTTTCGACCTTAGAAAACTTTTTATAAAGTTTCACCGACACTTACCAGCTTTGTAGAGTAAATCGGTTTTACTGGGGGTTTTACTACTGGGTGTATTTTTGTTTTTTCAATAGCACAAGATAATTGATCAACAGCCCAACGGCAAGAATAGTTGGAATTTCACATTAAGTTTTCAATATGTATCTTCATACGGTTAACAAATACGAGTAAAAAACATGTCTTTTTGGTACAGGTCGATAACTGACTCAATGTCTAACAATTTGCCGTCCACAAAATAGACAGTGTCTGATCGATTTCTTTCTTGGTTTAGGACAAATTCCTTTTTGGTTCGTCAACCATAGCTACAATTCGTATAAACATAGATCTTGAAACACAGTTTACGCATTTTAGTAATGCATTAAGAAAGTTATATCATCTACTCCATGAAATTAATGTTCGATCATGTTATAACAATAATATGGAATCGAATTTGGTGAATACTATTAGGGGTATATAATACGATCCAGTCATAGTGCTATAAAAAGAATATTATCTTGATTTATATCTAGGTGCCAGTTTTGGGCGCCGCAGCCAAGCCGCGGGGGCGCTATACACTCAGGCACCTTATACAGCAAGCAGATTTGAGGTGATTTTTTTAGATCTCATTTCTTTTGAGTGTGTAAGGTTTGGCTGTATTTTTACAAGTTTTTGTTATGTGTGGGATAACAAACACGCAAATTATCTCTAAGCACGGAACAAACAACAATAAACGTTGTGTACTGCTACAGTAAGCATACAACCAGACGGGGCTTTTAAATTCCAAATTGTATTTTTCAGTGTTGGCCACACTATTCAGTTTTAAAAATTCCATCAATGAAGCCGCTCTGTTTTAAAGAAATTATTATATTTGTGATGCAAGACTGCGATACAGCTTTGTTCCTGCATTTATTTGCTGTCGATTTACAAAAGCAGTAACGAAATGTTCAATTGACCTGAAATATAACATAGCATTTATAAAAACTTACACAGCTAAATCACCAAGACATTTGTTGATACCTACATGGCCGAATGTTAAAGTAAAAGCGGTTTGGCGCTTATCTCACAAAGTGCTCGTCGCGACAGCGGAAGTAAATAAGACGCGCAGCCGAACAAACGCATGTCATGCACTAGCTCGGCGACTTCGTATAATTATCTGTGCATTGAAGTATTATAACACATGTGACAGCATGTTTTTAAGACTGATAAACCCAAAAATATGTTTTCCAACGTTCTCGTAATTGGCATTGAATATCAAAGTAAAATTGATAAAAAGTCACATTTTGCGTTTGTGCACAAACACTATAGTGACATATTTTTATTTTATTTTGTTCCCGAAAAAGTTCAAAAACTTCCTAAATGAATATAAATTTGTATCATAAGACTTATATTATTTCTATTTTGGTAAGTTATCAGCATTTGTAAGGTAGCGTCAAAAATGTATAGGCCTAACGATTTTTACGTTTTCACACACACGAGCGCGACCCGGCACCTCCACCAAATCATTAATAATACTCGCAAACCCCTAGAGAAAATGAATTATCTTCTTGGAAGTGGAAGAACTTTTTCATTGTTTTTACTATAAGTATTATCAGAGGAGCATATTTTTTTAAAACATTATCTTTCCATGCCGGTAAAGTTAAGAAAATACCAGGTCACTTTCTCACTAAAATTGCAAACCGGGACAAAAACGTAATTTTTATTAGTTTCTTGGGACACCGGTACAAGTGTTATGAAAACGGTACTGTACCGGTCAAACCCGGTGGTCACCTGATTTATTTTTCACTACATAATATCATGCGATAATAAAAAAATGTCAACATAATTACTTATAGTTAATTTCTCATGATACATCAAGCAAGCGGTGGATGCAGTGCTTTTTCAAAACAGATTTCCTAGAACAAAAGCTACCTTTTTTTGTTTATTTTGTTTACAATCTGTACCTAGTTCCCAAGATACAATGCTTTTTTTTTAAATTTGCTATGGTTATGTTTCCTGTTACAAAAAATTATATGAACTAAAAAAAAAAAGTAATTTCACTGGAAAAAGGGTCCCTGGTAGGGCTCGACATTTGCGTTTGAGGGGGGTAGGCCCTCCCTCACATGGCGATATCAGATGTAAATGACGTCAAAGTGCCGATCGGTTTTTCGTTAAACATGCGATCCTAACGCACAGACGGGGGAACTCTGTTCACCTCAAAAATCCCTTTTTGGGGGCCCTACTTCGAGCCTTTTTGTGGTAACTTTTACTGATGTAATTTAACGTTTTGGGGGGCCATTTTAAAATGGTTCCAAAAACAATATAAAAATTTAAAACCACAGTGTTCAGAATAGTAAAATTAAAATCCCGCGCTGTATGAAAAATGGATATTACTTATTTCAATGCATAAATTTTTCATTCAACGTTTAAAAAGTTATCTTTTTTTTTTTCCGAAGAAAATAACCGACCAAAAAAAAAAAAAAAGAAAAAACCCAAAGTGTTAAAAAAATTTATTTTTGAGTATGGTTTTGGAATTTTTTCATAAATTTGATCATCTGTAGAAGCTTGTTATTTTATTTCTAACACTCTGCAGCCCGCGCCTGAAACCTGTCATGCATTAGGCTCTTAAGTAAAGAAGTAGTTTTATTTTCCATACACATAGCATTTTACATTAAATTTAACATTTGTGATGACCTCAAAGATTATATTGTCTGGAATAGTTTATTTACTTTTCCTAAAAAAATTAAACTTTTTTTATTGTGGGTTTTTGGGAAAAAAGGTACAATTTGCTGTATCAAGCGGGGGATGCAAATTAGAGATACTCCGTCCCTTTTTTCCTAAAAAATAAGTTACTTGAAAAATTTAATGCCTTGTTTTTTAGTTTGTACATTCATAAAAAATTTATGTTGGCTTTAATAGAATTTAAGTGCCTCGTATAAAAGAGAATACGAATGAAAAAAGAGAAAAACAAATATTTGTCTAGTTTTTTCTTGTGGGCCGAGATTGGTTTTCAATTTAAAGGGGCAGTACAAAAAAAACAAAGAAAAGGGACTAAGAGAAAAAAAAAAAGGCAAAAAAAATTTTTAATTAATTTCAGACTAAAAAGAATCTATAGAAATAAGAAAAAAACTAAAAGGGGAAAAAATTTAAACACAAACCAAGAAATGGGCCTACCTTTACAATAATCTTAGCCTATTTGTGGAATCAAACAAATAATAGTGCAATATTTAAATCCCCTATTAGGCCTATTAAAAAAATTGTATTATGAAGAAGGCCTAACAGTGTTATAGTATTTTTTTTTAGTAATCAGTGTTGAAAAATTCCCCCAAGGAAATGTACACTCGAAAAAACCCTCCGTGAGAGAGCTCATTTTTAGAAAGTTTTGGGCCTACAGTAGGAGAAACACGGGAAAAAAAAAAAAATTGAAAAAAAAAACACTATATTTTAGTCAATGTCAGTGTAGAATTCCAATTAAATGGAAGTGGAAATAGAATTGTTCACTAATGTTTGGATTGGGTGATCATGCATTTTTGTAATGTGTCGCAAATCTCTTACTAATCGAAGTCAATTCATATTTTCATTTTCGGATGCAGTTTTATTTCCGAATATAGTGAGCTCGAGAGAGCTGTCATGTGATATTATTTCCCAACTGATGGCCATAGTGCGAGGTCGACAGTGCTGCGATCCTTCGGAAGTGGAATTCTTAATTGAAATGAACTATACTACATACTAATTAAACTTATAACTGTTTTCTGACCATTAAGATTACAATTTCTACGTACATCTGTGGTGTTACCTTTAAATAACCTCAATAAAATGACACATAATTAAACAGATACGACAGATTGTACTTTTTGAGATCGTAAATTTAAGTTAATCGATAAGTTCGTCATGTGAACAAACAAATAGAAAGGTACACATACAATTTTAAATCGTATCATCATAAAGTGACATTGTTAAAAAACACGATTTCCGTTTGCAATGGAAGGGGAAGGCCACAGCACCAGAAAATTAATTAATTTTAAGTAGTGCTCGTCGAATTCTATTAACTCGAAATTGCGTCCATTTTAGTTGTTAGTTTTTTGTATATAGTAAGCGTTCATTTACTACTGTTTTAGTCGTCTTCATTTAAACATTTTTTTGAAAGAAGTATGAAGAGGTATAATGCGAGTAAAAACGCGGTGGGGGTCGCCTGAATAGCGTCGACTGGAACAACGTCGATGGCGTCGTTTGTACAAACCTTGTATAGATACGTGCATACAAATATATTTACCTAACCTAACGAAACATAACATAAACTTACCCTAACCTAACCAAACCTAACATAAACTTACCTCACCTTAACCTTACCTAACCTCTCTACAGTCTCTACAATGTTTGTACAAACGACGAAGTCGGCGTTACTTTTATTCAGCGTCTCCCCCGGGCCCCTATATGACCCTATACTTGCCAGCCTTACCATTTCATTGCAGAGGCTGTATTCCCTTTGTTTCATGAACAGACGAACAATCGTTATTTATGTACGCTACATTGGTAGGGTATTCATGAAAATACCTACATGCTCTCTCTACAAGTGTTATTTAAAAAAATCTCAAATCAATACTGTAAAAAATTAAAGTTTTATTACAAACTTTCCCCTTTTTGAGATCCAAACATCAAAATTGATTCACCATTTCATTTTATTGGATGAGCGAAGCGAAGACTTCAATTTCACTGACCCCCAAAAAATTTAGCTTTTTTTGTTTTTTTTCTGTTTGTTTGTTTTTTTCTGTCTATTTGTTAAACCTTCACCAGGGAAAAGGGATATAGATCTTGGAGAAAATTTTTAGGGGACCTTTGAAAACTTGAACTTAGGGGGGTTTTTTTTTTGGGTAAAAATCGAAGAAATATTTTTCATGCTATCGTATTTTTTTAAACGTTTTTTTCCGATTTTAAGGGCGTATTTTCGTGACATTTGGCCCAAATTCTGACCAAACGGGGGGAGCTACAATTTTTTCTTTTTTTTACTTTGGACATGAGGGTTATGGGGGATGTATTGCTTTTTGAAAGCAAAAGTTAAAAAAGGTAAGCCGAATCTATAGAAAAGGGTTTTAAATTTTATTTTTTTTTTAGGTTTTTTAAAAACAATTAACAAGAAACCCAATAAAAAACTTGAAAACTCACCTACAGGGCCATTCACAAAGGCACTTGCAAAAAAAGTGGGCCAAAACCAAATTTAAAAATTTTCAAAAAAAACCCCCTCACCTCAACGCGGGGGGAAATTAAAGCGTTTTCCTAGTTAGCTCACACAAGCGTGGGAGGTAAGGTAGGTTGGGGCCCATTGAACTTGGGCAAAAAAACCCCATAAATTTTGTTTTGTTTTTGCTTGTTTTCCCCAAAAATTTTGGGAAACTAACCCGGGTCATTCTATCTACCCGGGGGTTTTGGTTATAGTTTATTTTATTAGATCTTGTTGGAGAAATCCGGTTCTTATCCGTGGCAAAGCTTATCAGTGTGTATTCCAAAGGTGCAAAATATTATTCAATCGTTGATTTCCCAAGCAGGGTCAATAAAGTACGAATCGCAACCATCACGTACTTTGAGCTAATTTAGAGCTGACAGCCTGTTTTGAGTCCCAGTATAGAAAATAGATACGTGCTGATTATCGTCCGAGGCGACTACGCAAGGCCTGCTTCACACTGGGACACCGGGGACTGTCACCATTGTGGGGGGAAAAATTCCTTTTTCCTAAAAAACAAAACTTAATAAAACACTGGGGGAAAAAATTAAGGCAAAATTTTCTCAAAAAAATATTTTGGGTGACGAAGCGAAAAACCTTTTAATTTTTACTGACCCCAAAAAAATTTTTTTCCCGGGGGGGTTTTTTTTTTTGTTTGGGTTTTTTTTTTTTGTCTGTTTGTTCCGCTCTTTACCGGCAAAAGCATATCCGATCTTGGGAAAAAAATTTGAGGGGACCTTCCCAAAATCTCTGAACTTAGAGGGTTATTTTTTTGGGGACAAAACGAAAAAATATTTCTCAAAGAATTGTACTTTTTTCGATTTTTTCCGATTTTTTTGGGGGCGATTTTAAAATTAATTTTGTTCCATTTGGGCCAATTCCTGACCAAAAGGGTGGGGCAAACGTTCATATTTTACGGATAATTTTAAGGGTTTGGGGATTAGTACCTTTTGAAAAAAAAAATTGAAAAATTAGCCAGAATCTTAGAAAAAAGCGGTTTTTTAACAAATTTGTTTTATTTTTTTTTGCAATTTTCGGCCCTTTGGGCCGATTCCCTTTTTAAAAGGGTGAGGTGAACCCAGGGGAAAATCCCCTTTTCCCCCCCATATACCACCTTAGGCTGGATATAGCCCGTTGGGGAATGATAGGGCAAAAAAATT
>JAMZAV010009832.1:0-24902 GCA_024449915.1 Sweltsa coloradensis
TCTCTTTTCAAATCCATGCATAATTCTTCCATCTCGTCTAGGCCCCCTCTTTTCTCTTTTGTTCCTGCGTCTTCTTATATTGTATCTTAGGGATCCTGTCCTTCTGCATCCTCTTCTATGTCCAAACCACCTCAGCCTTTCTTTCCCTAGCTTAAAGTTTAAACTCTTATCCTAGTTCTTTCCTTATCTTCGTGCTCCTCATCTTATCAATCTTCGTAACTCCAATTACACCCCTTAAAAATTTCATTTCTGCAGCTTGAATTTGTCTTTCTTCTTTACCCCCAACTGGCCATGTCACTGCACCATATGTGAGTACCGGTACAAAATATGCTTTGTATATTAAAAGTTTGCATCGCCTTGGCACTTCTTTTTTCCAAAGCAGTTTCCTCACTAACTGGAAGAAACTCTCTGCGATACCAGTACGCCTTGCAATCTCCGCGTCTATTTTTCCATTGTCAGAGATTATGCTGCCCAGGTATTGAAACATATGTGTCTCTACTAGTTCTTCCCCTCGAAGTACAATCTTTTTCCTATTCCCAGATTTTTTACTTTTCCCCATAACCATCACTTCACTCTTGTCAATGCTTATCTCTAGTCCAAATTCTTCCGTACGTTCATTCCATTTCTCCACTTTCTTCTGTACCTCTTCCCATGACTTCCCCTATATGAGTATATCGTCAGCATATATTAAGGTTCTGGACGACTCCGGCCCACCTCTCTCCACTTTCCTCAATATCTCGTCGAGTACTATATTGAAGAGCATCGGTGACAGTACACTCCCTTGTCTGAGACCTGTCTTGACTTCAAACCAATCCGTTCTGCCATCCTTAGTTTCCACGCAACTCACATTCTTCACATACATACTCTGTACTCTTTCCACCAATCTTATATCAATCTTCTTTTTTTTTTTTAAATAATAATAATTAATTAAATTAACTTAAAACATTTATACTTACAATCCCAAAGACGGCACAATACAACCTTACCGGTTAAAGAACCCTAGTTTCTTACGTCGTTTTGCGCTTGCATGAATTGTTCAACTTGTAAAAAATTGAATTAACAAAATTTTAATACCCTGTTTAGGTCCGGGGTAGAATTTGGTCCAGAGCATGGCGATTCGTAAAAGTCCGTCTCGCAAACATCAGCTGGTTAAAGGGTAGTTTTTTACTCCTCGAAACTACAGGCGAGCTCTGGCACTCTCATTGTCCCCCTGGGAACCATCACACCCCTCCATTGGGGACAGACCTCCCCGACGACGAACGACCAATTGACTACACTAGCGATAACAAAGACGATAATAGAGAAAGAAAAGAATTTATGTTATTAAGAGTCTCAACTCAGGTCTATAGCTGATTTTCAGTGGGGGGACAGTAAACCAATGCGACAAGCCCAACCTTGTAGGCCCCGACTGGCAATCTAACCCCAAAGACATATCTAGGGCGACGGTCGTTCGCCCGCAGCCAAGCGCACGCGAATGCTAGAAGGCGATGACTTACTCGACCCTGTTTACTCCTACCCGAGTTGGGGGTTTTTCAGCTATCTGCACACGCCGTCCTGAAAGATTTACAATCTTGAAACTCGGTATATGACCGGATATGTGGTCCATGACATACCAAAACAAAATCAGACCGATCCGATAACTCGTTCTGTGATAAAAAAGTGCGTAAAAATCGACTAAAATCTTTCGGCTGGCTGGTTGGGGGGGAATTCTGACTGAGAGAGGAATAAAAGCCTACAGAGAAAACGGTACATCTTAGAACTATGAAACTTGGACCACATTTAGATGTACTTCAGACTCACACACTTCCGCTGAGAGACAAACAATATTCCACTCCTAACACCCCCTAAACCATCCCCTCAAATTAAAATAATTCACAGCTCTAACCCAAAATTGAATTTTTAATCAAATAAGTTATTAAAATTATGTTCTAATTTGTTTAAACCCAATCGGCCTATTCTCATTATATAAACCACATTTTGTCAACCCCCATCCCTAAAAGTTTAATATATTTTTACCTTAATTTCCAGCATTCACCACGTAGGCACGTAATGAGATATCATCATGAAATTTGACATGATGGTACATAATAATATGAAAAATAATTCACCGAGAGGCAAGCGATATTTTACCCCCAACACCCCTTAAAATTGGAATAATAATTATTCATAGCTCTAATCTAAAATTGATGCTTTATTCAAATTAGTTATTTAAATTATGTTTTAATGTGTTTTAACCCAATCGGCCTATTCTAATTTCCTAAACCTTATTTTTTCAACCCCCATCCCTTATAGTTTATATTATTTTTACCTTGATTTCCAGCATTCACCATTAAGGTACCTAATGAGTTATCAGCATGAAACCATGATTGTACATACTAATTTAAAAAATAATTCACCAAAAGGCAAGCGATATTTCACCCCCAACACCCCCTTAATCATCCCCTAAAATTGGAATAATTCATAGCTCAAACCCAAAATTGAATTTTTATTCAAATTAGTTAATTATGTTTTAATGTGTTTTAACCCAATCAAATTTGACATGATGGTACATAATAATATGAAACATAATAATCCGCCAGGAGGCAAGCGAAATTCCACCCCCACTGTTCCCTACCACCCTTTAACTTTGGAAAAACCTTTAGGTCGTATTTAATACAATTTTAATATTTTAATTGCTGATTAAATTATGCATCAATGTGTTATATTCCGGTCAACAAATCATTCACACAATCACCCAAGACGACATTAACCATAGATAATTTAATAAAATCATTGTATATTGCCAACTACAGATTGTATTGATTGACGTTGAATTGTAATGGTAATCTAATTTCTAGAGTATATGAATTTAAATATCTTGGAGTTTTCTTAGATTGTAATTTAAATTTTAAGAAACATTATGAATATGTATGTAATAAAGAATCATCAGCAATAGGAATTATAAGTAGAATGAAGAGGTTTGTAACAGAGAGAATGTTGAGGTTACTTGTAGATTCTTATATTCACTCTATTATTGATTATTGTTTAGTGGTTTGGGCAGTAAGACCTTCTACCGAATATGTTGTACTTCAGAAGAGAATTGCCCATCTGTTTGATTCAATTCCTATGAGCCAAGATTTACAATCTGATTGCTTCACGATTGAGGAAAGAATGAAATATAGCGTACTGGTAAATACATACAAAATATTGAAAGGTATGTATTCAGGTATTTTACCCAATATTTTTCAATTTGTTGATCGTGATAGAAATTCTATTCTAATGAACTCTTTGAAAGTTCCTAAATTAATTTCTGAATCATTAAGAAAGTCATTCTTGTACAGAGGAGTATCCTTTTGGAATTCAATTTCTTATGATATTAGAAGCCAATTTACTGAGCTAGGAATAGTACAATTTAAAAGTAAAATTGAAGCAATGATAATGAATCGAAGAACAAAGACGAATTGATTTTTACTATTTATTTGTGGGCATTGTCTCTGTGTTTATGTAATGTTAATTTATCTTCATATGTTCTTATTCATGATTTTGCTGTTCTCTTTGTTTGTTCATTATTGCTTTGATTTTGATGTATTCAATGTATTTTCAATTGATATTTTTCTGCCTAGATTGTCTGGTTGCCGCCCACTGGTGGAACTTGCAACTTGAGTTAGGTGTCCTGTATCATTGCTGTGATCAGTTTTTGACTTGAACATCTTTAAATAATTATATATCTAATATAATTATATATTAGAACAAGAACTTTGCACTAAATTGTTATCAAGATTTGAACACAAGAATGATGGTTGAACACAAGAATGAAGATTCGCGTTCGGTGGTTTCTTCCGCGAAAGATTGATTACTCCCTGATTTGCTGTTCCTGATTTTTGGCAAACCTCATATTCGTTTGAGTGGGATCGTCTAATAAATCAGTTTTTTTCTTTTCGTTTTTTTTTTTTTTTTATGTTTTTTTTTTTTCTTCTTTTTTCTTTTCTTTCTTTTTTTTTTTTTTTCCTTTCCTTTTTTCTTTTTTCTTTTCTTTTCTTTTTCTTTTCTTTTCTTTTTTCTTTTCTTTTCATTCCCCACCCCTTTTTATTTATATTTGATTCATTCATAAATTGCATTTAATATTATTTTTATTTGTTATCAAATTTGTTGAATATTTAATGCATTGTTGTAATATTACTATTTCAAATATTTACTTAAATGTAGTTCATTGTTGTGTCTGCATCTATGTAATTAGATTTATTTAGTTGTCCTCCTTTGTAAATCAGTTTTTATAACTGAATAGGATAGACGTTAAATAAATAAATAAATAAATAAATAAATAAATAAATAAAATAAACAAAAACAAAAGATGGTAGCTTTTTTTTCTTGACAATCTGTTTTAAAAGGCACTGTATCCACCTTTACACGTATTTCACGTATTTCACGCCTTCATATGAAACTAACAACAAAAAGATAATGTTAAAAATATGTTAATTTTATTTTGATCCAATAAGTAGTGTAGATGGAAATTACATTATAACAAAGTAACGTTACCATGGCAACGGAAAGTCGCGCAGCTTTTTGGCTCGTGATAGCGGTTGAACGGAGGTTCGGATCGAGTTAAAATTTGGACCATCCGCAAGCTTCGATCTGCATTGAATGCCATTAGTTTGTGGCAAAATCGTTCACAAAGTTAAAAAGTTACATTAAAGTTAATCGAAAGTTTTTTTTTAACTAAACGGCGACAAAATCTAAGATGGCCAAATCATTTAGAATGTCCGTTTGGTCACGAATATGTTAATTTTATTTGATCCGATAAGTAGTGTAGATGGAAGTTACATTTTAACAAAAGTAAAGTTACCATGGCAACGAAAATTTGCACGAGAATTCTGGTCACTATGCACTGCCACCTAGAAGAAATCAAAACACTATCGAGGAAGTAGTGTATTATTTGTGGTAACCAAAGTTAAAGTAGTTTTCCAAAGAAATAATGTCAAGGTACTCTAGATGGCGGTGGATTTTATCCACAAAGTAAAGGTTTACCCACGGGTTTACCCAAATACCTGCCAATAATAAATAATATTGGAAACATGGCCCCGTAGACTGCGAACGTCGCAAATTTTAAATTTAAAAAATGTGCAATGTGGTCTAGCTATAGCACGTGCTCGCTTATCAACGCGACCAACTGAGCGTTTCCTAGTTATTTATACACTTAGAAAACAATTTAATCATCAAACATACCTGCATTAACTCATCTCATTTACCTTACATTCACAGGCGGCGCAATATGACCTAAACCGGTGAAGCGCCCTAGTTTCTCGCGTCGTCTCATGGTAATACGGTGATTCTTACCATTGATGGAAAGGAGACAACCGTCAAAATTTTCCGGATACTCAACAAGCCCATGTTGGTTCTACCACACAGGGCCTTGTAAACATTTTACATTAATTTTTTTCATCAGGAAGGTGTGGGAAAGGGCCCATTTTATGTCTGGTTCAAAGACATTTACGCAATAGATCTTTTACAGTGTGGTCGGCTCCGTCCCCCAGTTTGGGCCCTGGGTTAGAATTGGCCCAGAGCATGGCTCTGCTAATCGTAAAAGGCGATTCAAGAGAAAAACGTCCGCCTCACAAACATATTAAGCTAGTAAGAGGGGAATATATAACTTCCCAAAACAAGAGGCGAGCTCTGGCAATCGTCGTCGGGGACCTTGCCCCCTTCCCTTGACGACCTCCCCTTCCATTGACGAGACCTCCTCCCGTCTGGGCCCGGGGTAGAATTGGGCCCAGAGCATGGCTTGCTAATCGTAAAAGGCGATTCAAGAGAAAAAGTCCACCTCGCAAACATCAGCTTGTAAGCGGGGAGTAGGCGAGCTCTGGCAATCGTCGTCGGGGACCTTGCCCCTTCCTGACGACCTCCCGGCGACGATGACAATGACACAACGAACGATGACAAAGACGATGACGAAGACGACCGCGACATGAGAAACCCCCTTCCTCCCCCTACCCGTGGCTGGTTCTGACCAGCATGGGCTCCTCCTCCCCCCCCTTTAGGCTAGAGTGGTGCATTATGACCTAACGGTTGACGCGTCCTTAATCCAAACAAACAAAACGACCTCCCTGACCCCGTCTGGGCCCAGGGTAGATTTGGCGCAGAGCATGGCTCAGCTTATTGTACAAGACGATTTAAGAGAAAAAGTCCTCCTCGCAAACATCTTCTAGTATGAATGGTAGTATTTAACTCCCCGAAAATAGAAGCTAGCTCTGGCAATCGTCGTTAAGGACCTTGCTCCTTCCATTGACGACCCCTCAACGACGATGAGAACAACGACACCACGACCGATGACGAAGACAATGACGACCGCGACGTGAGAACCTCCTTTCTTCCTCTTTACCGTGGCTGGTTTTGACCAGCATGGGCCTCTTCTCCCCCCCCCCCCCCTAGGTTCGAGTGGTGCATTATGACCAAACGCTTGAACGCGTACGCAATCCAAATAAACAAAGACGACCTCCCCGGCGACGATGACAAATGACACATCGAACGATGACAAAGACGATGACCACGACGTGATTAATCTTCCTTTCTTCCAGCATAAGCTCCTCCCCCGTCTGGGCCCGGGGTAAAAATGGCCCAGAGCATGGCTCTGCTAATCGTTACAGGCGATTCAAGAGCAAAAGTCTACCTCGCAAACATCAGCTAGAAAGAGCGGAATGTCTTACTCCCCGAAACTAGAGGCGAGCTCTGGCAATCGTCGTCAGGGACCTTGCCCCCTTCCCTGACGACCCCTTGACGACGACGCCTTAGTGTCTCACGTCGTTGTCCCATGTGCTGACAAACATCAAACACACCATAAATTCATTTAATTAATTCACAATATCAAAGGCAGCGCAATATGACCTACCGGTTGAAGCACTCTAGTTTCTCACTTCTTCAATTAATCCGACGCAATGTCAGACGTGGAGAAGACATTGACGACCACAACGTGGAACCTCATTTCTTTCACTATATAGGCAAAATATTATTGTTTTAACGCCAGTCTGGACCCTGGGTAGTATTTGGCCCATAGCACGGCTCGGTTAATCGTAAGGACTGACACTCTTTTGGGTCCGGGTAGAATTGGCCAGAGCATGGCTCTGCTTATCGTAAAAGGCGATTCAAGAGAAAAAGTCCACCTCACAAAACATCAGTTAGAACGAGCGGAGTATCTTACTCCCCGACACTAGAGGCGAGCTCTGGCAATCTTCGTCGGGGACCTTGTCCTTTTCCTTTGACGACCCCCTGGCGACGATGACAATGACACAACGAACGATGACAAAGACGAGGACGACCGCGACGTGAGAAACCCCCCTTCCCCCACTTAGGCTTGAGTGGTGCATTATGACCTAAAGGTTGAGTCGTCCTTAATCCAAATAAACCAAAAAAAAACAAAAACATAAGGAGCGAGGAAAGAGGAAAAGTTCATCTCGCAAACAGCAAGTACCCTATAGAGGGAGTATTTTTTTAACCCCGTTAACAAAAAAGTTGATTCGCCTTGAATCGAAAAATCTCAACCAAATCTATCAAATGATCCCTGTTCGTCTTTATTGTTCCAGTTGAATATCAAGGACGACGGTCGTTCGCCCGCAGCCAAGCGCACGCGACTGCTAGAAGGCGATGACTTACTCGACCCTGTTTACTCCTACCCGAGTTGGGGGGTTTTTCAGCTATCTGCACATGCCGCCCCGAAAGATATACAACCTTGACACTCGCTATATGACCTGATATGTGGTCCATGACATACCAAAAAAAATCAGCCCGATCCGATAACCCGTTTCTGTGTTGAAAAAGTGCGTAAAAATCGAAGAAAGTCTTTCGGCTGGCTTGTTGGTTGGTTGTTTGGGGGGGGGGGGGGATTCTGCCAAAGTGCCTACAGAACAAAAGGTGTATCTTAGAACTACGAAACTTGGACCACACTTAGACCTAGATGTACCTCAGACTCACATACTTCCGCCGAGAGACTAGCAATATTCCACCCCAAACACCCCCTAAATCATCCCCTAAAATTAAAATAATTCATAGCTCTAACCCAAAATTGAATATTTCATCAAATAAGTTATTAAAATTATTTTCAATGTGTTTTAACCTAATCGGCCTATTCTCATTATATAAACCACATTTTATCAACCCCCATCCCAAATAGTTTATATTATTTTTTTACCTCATTTCCAGCATTCACCACGAAGGCACCTAATGAGTTATCATTATGAAATTTGACATGTTGGTATATAATAATATGAAAAATAGTCCGCCGAGAGGCAAGCGATTATCAACCCCAACACCCCCTAAAATTAGAATAATTCATAGCTCTAATCTAAAATTGATGTTTTATTCAAATTAGTTATTAAAATTATGTATTAATGTGTTTTAACCCAATCGGCCTATTCTCATTTCCTAAACCACATTTTTTTTAACCCCCATCCCTTAAAGTTTATATTATTATTACCTTGATTTCCATCATTCACCATGAAGGTACCTAATGAGTTATCAGCATGAAACCATGATTGTACATACTAATTAAAAAATAATTTACCAAAAGGCAAGCGATATTTCACACCCAACACCCCTTTAATCATCCCCTAAATTGGAATAATTCATAGCTCAAACCCAAAATTGAATTTTTATTCAAATTAGTAAATTATGTTTTAATGTGTTTTAACCCAATAAATTTGACATGATGGTACATAATAATATGAAACATAATAATCCGCCAGGAGGCAAGCGATATTCCACCCCCACTGTTTCCCTACCACCTTTAACTTTGGAAAACCTTTAGGTCGTATTAATACAATTTTAATATTTTAATTGCTGATTAAAATTATGCATCAATGTGTTATATTTCCGGTCAACAAATCATTCACACAATCACCCAAGACGACATTAACCATAGATAATTTAATAAAAACATTGTATATTGCCAACTACAGATTGTATGAATTGTAATGGTAATCTAATTTCTAGAGTATATGAATTTAAATATCTTGGAGTTTTCTTAGATTGTAATTTAAATTTTAAGAAACATTATGAATATGTATGTAATAAAGTATCATCAGCAATAGGAATTATAAGTAGAATGAAGAGGTTTGTAACAGAGAGAATGTTGAGGTTACTTGTAGATTTCTATATTCACTCTATTATTGATTATGTTTAGTGGTTTGGGCAGTAAGACCTTCTACCGAATATGTTGTACTTCAGAAGAGAATTGCCCTCTGTTTGATTCAATTCCTATGAGCCAAGATTTACAATCTGATTGCTTCACGATTGAGGAAAGAATGAAATATAGCGTACTGGTAAATACATACAAAATATTGAAAGGTATGTATTCAGGTATTTTACCCAATATTTTTCAATTTGTTGATCGTGATAGAAATTCTATTCTAATGAACTCTTTGAAAGTTCCTAAATTAATTTCTGAATCATTAAGAAAGTCATTCTTGTACAGAGGAGTATCCTTTTGGAATTCAATTTCTTATGATATTAGAAGCCAATTTACTGAGCTAGGAATAGTACAATTTAAAAGTAAAATTGAAGCAATGATAATGAATCGAAGAACAAAGACGAATTGATTTTTACTATTTATTTGTGGGCATTGTCTCTGTGTTTATGTAATGTTAATTTATCTTCATATGTTCTTATTCATGATTTTGCTGTTCTCTTTGTTTGTTCATTATTGCTTTGATTTTGATGTATTCAATGTATTTTCAATTGATATTTTTCTGCCTAGATTGTCTGGTTGCCGCCCACTGGTTGCCGCCCACTGGTGGAACTTGCAACTTGAGTTAGGTGTCCTGTATCATTGCTGTGATCAGTTTTTGACTTGAACAATTTTAAATAATTATATATCTGATATAATTATATATTAGAGTCAAGATCTTTTGCACTAAATTGTTATCAAGATTTGAACACAAGAATGATGGTTGAACACAAGAATGAAGATTCGCGTTCGGTGGTTTCTTCCGCGAAAGATTGATTACTCCCTGATTTGCTGTTCCTGATTTTTGGCAAACCTCATATTCGTTTGAGTGGGATTGTCTAAAATCAGTTTTTTTTCTTTTCGTTTTTTCTTTTTTTTTTAATGTTTTTCTTTTTTCTTCTCTTTTTTCTTTTCTTTCTATTTTCTTTTTTTCCTTTCCTTTTTACTTTTTTCTTTTATTTTCTTTTTCTTTTCTTTCTTATTTCTTTTCTTTTCATTCCCCACCCCTTTTTTATATATTCGATTCATTCATAAATTGCATTTAATATCCTTTTTATTTGTTATCAAATTTGTTGAATATTTAATGCATTGTTGTAATATTACTATTTCAAATATTTACTTAAATGTAGGTTATTGTTGTGTCTGCATCTATGTAATTAGATTTATTTAGTTGTCCTCCTTTGTAAATCAGTTTTTATAACTGAATAGGATAGACGTTAAATAATAAATAAATAAATAAATAAATAAATAAAATAAACAAAAACAAAAGATGGTAGCTTTTGTTTTAGACAATCTGTTTTTAAAAGGCACTGTATCCACCTTTACACGTATTTCACGTATTTCACGCCTTCATATGAAACTAACAACAAAAAGATGTGATATCCCCCCAAAATACAAAATTTGTAAAAAAAAAAAAAAAAAACGGCAGCCAAGCTCTCCTTCTAAAGTCTTCGGCTGTGAATGTTGTGAGATATAGAAGTTGAGCCAAGCATTTCATTCTTTCTCCCTAGTTTCGCATTGAAAAGAAGTTACATCATTTCGCCTTTTGACGAGAGGCAAGCCAACCATTTTCGTGGTAAAATAAGTAAAAATTTTAAACTCAAACCATAAAAAATTACTTGGCTATTGATTTTGGTACGAGGACTCTAAAAAGTCAATGGCCAAGTCATTTTTTTATGATTTTGAATTTAAAATTTTTACTATTTTTACCACGAAAATGGTTGGCTTGGCGTTCGTCAATAGACGAAATGATCTTACTTCTTTTCAATGCGAGACTAGGGAGAAAGAATAAAATGCTTGGCTCAACTTCTATATCTCACAACATTCACAGAGCTTGGCTGCCGTTTTTTTTTTTACATTTTTTTGTATTTTGGGGGGTTTGTTTTATAGAAACACAGCAATCAGTGGTATGGACAGTGCGAACACCCGCGATCAAGACGAGACGACCAGGACGTGAGACCCCCCTTTCCTCGCCCAAACCCGTGACTTATTCTGACTATAGAACATGGGCCCCTCCTCCCCATATCCCGTATGCTAGAGTGGCGCTTTAAAATGACCTAACGGTTGACGATCCCTGTTCTGTCTTATTCTTATCATCTCATCTATATTATTTTTTTATTTCCTGTTTCATCAAATATGAAAAATCTATAAATTAAATTTCTACTTACTAACAATATCCCAGGAAGCGCAATTCGATCTACCCGGTTGAAGCGCTCTTGTTTCTCATGTCATCGATGGGGAATCCATTAAGTGGGCTCCTGGGCCCAAGTTTTATAAATCCCGTTTGCAGCCAAAAGCCACCATAAAAAACATAAACCGATCCCACCTTTTTTTCGGTGACTTGGAGTAAAATGCAGTTTTAAAATCAAAACGTACGTTGTGGGAAACATGGGTTTTTGCTGTTAGTCATCGTTGCGAAAATTTCCGAAAGAGTCTAAGCTTTGTGAATGTAAAACATCCCAACCAATCAGAATTGCGTGTTATTGCGCCTAGCGCCCTAGCGCTAAAAATAAGAACCAAAGTGCTAAACCTGGCCGACGATTACGAATGGCTGTCATTAAATGTGGAAACGTCGATTCTCGAGTATATAATGATACATTGTTGTAGGCGTTACCACTAACGAATGACTATTTTAAAAATAAATCAAAGTCACGACTATGAAAGAATACATATCCTGAAGTTTTCTAAAAAGATGCTCAAGTGAATCATAGGGGCGGTAACGTAAAACATATGATCAAACCACGAGGTTTCGGCCGTGGGTGGAACGGAAACGTAGTTTTGGTAGTCACGTGACTCTCCAAGTCACTCGTTTTAAGAGGTGAATGCAAAAGTAGGTTTTTCAAAAATTTAGTCCCAAGCGCGTACAGAAACCTTCTTAGTTTGGGGGGGGGGGTTAAAATTTTAGAATGCAGCCAATCCCCAAGATGATATGGGAAAAAAGCCCCGCCGCCGGAGCGTCCCTTTTACAAATTATTAAGATGAACAGTTCCAGACGTGGTTATTGCTATGGAAAATGCTTTTTCTATATGAATCTGAATGATTTAAATTTAACCAGCGGTTTGGCCGCGGTCGCTTAGCGGGTTCCAACTTGAACATCGAATCCCCGTCTGGGCCCGGTAAATTGCCCAGAGCATGGCTCCTGCAAATCGTAAAAGGCCGATTCAAGAGAAAAAGTCCACCTCGCAAAATCGCAAAGTAAGGCGGAGTATCTTACTCCCCGAAATTAGAGGCGAGTTTCTGCAAATCGTCGTGGGGGACTTGCCCCCTTCCCTTGAACGCCCCCGGCGACGATGACAATGCACAACGAACGAATGACAAAGAAAAAAGAACCGACGCCCGGACGTGAGAAAACCCCCCTTCCTCCCCCTTAACCGTGGCTGTTCTGACCAGCATGGGCCCTCCTCCCACCCCCACCAAACCCCTTCGGCTAGATTTGGTGCATTATAAACCTAACGGTTGACGCGTCCCTTAATCCAAAAAAACCAAAAAGAATTAAACTAATTTAATCCACTTCAAACACATGGAATTTTTTGATTGAATAATGTTTCCCCTGCTATTACTTCACCTCCATCGTTTTTTTTTCCTTTTTAATCTAGTAACATTGTAATCATCAAACACATTATAAACTCATTTCAACTCAATATCACAGGCGGCGCAATATGATCTTACGGTTTTGAAGCGCCCTAGTTTCTCACGACGCCATTTGCTAGTCCCATGTCTATTGGAACACAATGCAAATCATGTATATTTGTACTTTGGGGTGTGTGTAGTTACTTTCACATTTCTGGGCTCCCCAAAACAGTAAAGTTGAGCTTGCAAAGCAGAGTACACAACAATATCCCTACACTACTGGCTTATTTGGAACTTCTCTTAGTTATGATAACGACGACAAACTTTCCAAATTCATTCTCATCAAACCCAATATCTTTATTTACACGAACGTTGAAAATCGATGTCGAACGTGACGTGAGAACCCCCCCATTACTTTCCCTACCCATGGCTGGTTCTGACCAGCATGGGCCTTTCCCTCCAATATTCCCTACTAGAGTGGTGCATTTTGACCTAACGTTTGGGTTGTGTCCTTAATCCAAATATAACAATCTACTAACAAAAAATAACTTTTGTTTGATGAATGTTGATACACTCTCATTTAAAGCACCGACGTTGTAGCTCAAAGCTAATAAACTCAAGAGGTGCGCCAGGAAAAACGATGGTCCCTCAACACACTCTTTGCAACAATTTTAGGAGTAAGTTATCTGAACCTTTATAGACGGACCCCGTCTGCGCCGTAAGACGAGGATGAGCCATCTTTGTCTCGTTCAACTCGGCTGGCGAGAGTTTTAGAGTCAGCTAGGAGACTTTAGGAGGCCATGTTAGATGTGACACGTTTGATGTACCTCTAACCGTGTATCATAAATAATGTGTTATCCAAAGTGTCAAATATGATGTCCTGCGCACGCAATTCGATCTCTCCCCCCCCCTCCCCCTATTTGATCCCACCCCATTCCCCGTCCTGCGCCCGGGGTTGAATTTTTTATTGCCCGCCGCCATAGGTCTGCTAATCGTTGAAGTCCACTTTGGCAAACATCAGCTGGTAAGAAGGGAGTATATAGCTTTTCCCCAAACTAGAGCCGAGGCTCTGGCAATCGTCGTGAGGACACCTTCCCTTACCTGACGTTCTCCCTGACAACAATGACAATTGACACAACGAACGATGACAAAGACGATGACGACCGCGACGTAAGATATCCCCTATCCATCACTTACCCGTGGCTGGTTCTGATCAGCATGTACCCCTTTACCTCATATTCCTAAGCTAGAGTGGTGCATTATGACCTAACGGTTTTACACTCCTTAATAAAAAAAAAAAATTAAAAACTTACTTGATGTTTGTTAATGTGTGTTTTTCTTTGCTTTCAGGTAAGTGGGCCAAGCTGACGGTATAGATATCATGATGTCCTGTACGTCACAATTATGACGCTGCTGGTGAGTGGACAATCTTTACGCTATTCGTTATTATTTTACCTCCCACTTCCTGCCAACCAACATCAACAGAAAGCACGGTATACCTACACCCGGGTTTTAGCGACCATGTTTTCTCATTTCTTATTTCTCATCTTATATTTTACATTTGTTTTGTACTTGGGAACAAAATTTGGCATCTCAAAATAAAATTTAAATTTTCTGAACTTCCTCGATCTGGGCCCTGGGATTAATGTGGCTCAGAGCATGACTCTCTTAATCGTAAAAAGCGGGATAGAGATTAAAAGTCCATCTGCAAACATCAGCTCGTAAGAAAAAGAAGTATTTTAAACCCCCAAAACTATAAAGCGAGCTCTGGTATTTCATCGTCGGGGACCTTTCTCCCTTCCCTTGACTACCTCTCAGATGACAACCAATTAAACGATAACAAAAACGATGGCGACCATGACGTGGGAAAACCCTTTCCCTTTTCCCCACATACTCGTGGCTGGTTGTAAGCAGAATGGGACTTTCCTCCTTACATCCCCGATGCTTAGTTGACAAATTATGATCTTACGGTTGAGCGCGCCCTTAACTAAATAATTAAAATTTTTAAAACAGCTATTAAAGAATGTATTAAATTACCAGGCAGCGTATTGTGACCTACCCCGCCAATCGCCGACCAATCGCCGACCAATCGCCCTAGTTTCTCACGTTGTCGTCCTGACTCTGCCCGACTTGAAACCTTGTAGTGATGCATGCTTAGCATGTAGCAGCATTCGAGTGTCGGCTTCTTCTTGTGAGTTCAGGACAAGGTTGCCAGCTGATGGAGGCTATCTCCACGCAAGACTCTTCAACAAGTAACGTATAGGACTCTGGCACCAAAGTTTCTTTTTTCTTCTCCTCGGATTTCCAATTTTCCCAAAACAAATTGATTAGCTTAGTTTTATTATGAGAGCTTTGAGAACTCCTCTCCAGTCACGAATGAAAGTGCCCAGCGGTGACATCTTGAACTTCGAGAATTTGGGTGTACTCCTCCGAAGTCGTTTCAAGTTTTTTTTTTTAATGAAGTTTTCTCTATAAAATCAAAGACAATGTCGATGGGGGCGCAACCCGGCCTCTGCTTCTCGAAACGTTTGATGCCAGCAGAGTAAGTTATGTTAATAAAATCTTCTTCTTTTTTGGGGAAATGGTCGTGGGGGCTCGAAGCCCCTCCCCTGGTATTTTAGTGCCTGGTGCGAAGCACCTATAACTAAAAATCTGATGTGTGCCAGATTTTGGGCGATGGACAGCGTCCTTGCGCTGCTGGTAATTGGTGACAGGCACCGTTGATTTCGGTAAAATACCGCCGGAACTTGAAAATGCAAAAAACTTCTGGGATTTGAATCCGTGGCAGAAAAGTCCCACAAGAGACATCCAAGGAGAGTTATTTTTAATCGTCACGGAGGTTCTTAGTCGTGGGTCCACTACACACCACTCGACGACGACCGCGATGAGACGTTGACGAGCCCGCAGAAGCCGTCCCTGACGACGTGGAGGCAAGAAACGAGGTCCAAGAGCTGCAATGGGGGCGCGGGAATACGTCGTTTCTTCCTCGGAATAATGTGGGCAAATGCAGAAACCTGGGGATTTGGTACCGGCTTTCTAGAGATGCGAAAAATCTGGCAGCTTGTGCAGCAATGCATTGGTCGACGGTTTGCAGCCCGAGGTCAGGTGAACCTCAGACATTCGTGTCCAGCGAGGAGAGAAAGGGACACACGAAAAATCTTGTTTTGCCCACTTGTAGTCGGTTGCGGTGGGATCCCTGCACATCCTCCCCAGATAGGAGATGCGTATAACGCCGCTAAAAAGGATTACAGACGTGTAGAGGCGGAGCTTGGCCCGTTACCGAGAGCTGTGCATTCCGCAAAAGGGGGGTACAGAGAGACGAGTTTTTTACCGGTTGCCTTCTGAGTTGCTGACCGGATATGTGGGCCCCACGTAAGTTTACGGTCTAAAGTTATCCCAGGCATCTATTGGTCGGTGCCCATGGTAATGGCGACATCTTTGGGAGACGTAACCGAGGAGAGGGCCTTTTTTCTAGACCATGAGAAGAGACTTGAAAGTCTTCTCCACATTGAGGGCCATGCGTGAATTTGCGTACCAGTTTTGAAATAGTGTCAAGGTAACGTTGTCCAACGCGAACTGCGATCCATGGGCGACGAATAGTTGACAGAGCCACGAAAGGTCATCAGCAAACTTTGCCGAGGAAACACCTTCCGGCGGAGGTGGCAATGTCGGCTGTGAAGACATTAAATAGAGCAGGGCTCAGCACCGAACCCTGAGGTACTCACGGCAAGAATTGGGCGCTGTGAGGAGGAGAACCGAATTTTTTTAAACGTAGAAAGTACGCTCAGTGAGGAAGGATTGAATAAGCAGGACTAGATAATCAAGGAACTGAAAGTGTACAAGTTTGTAATGAGTCCAAAAATGCCACACACGATCAAATGCCTTGAGACGTCAAGGAATACCGCCGCTGACGCACAGCCGCTGTTTCCAACCATCTGTTATCTTATCCAGGGGCCGTATCCAGGAATTGATAAAGGGGGGGGTTATTGACCAATTGTACTTATAGATATACCAAACCATAAATGGGGGGGCCGGGGGCTCGCCCCCCGGAAAATTTTCATTTTCAAGGTCATTTTGGTGAAAATCTGTGCGTTTAGAGAATCACAATGACCAACTTTCAATCATGTAAAAGCCCTTTTTTATTAAAATTTTTTTTTTATAAAAAAGGGGCTTTTACTTGATACACCTACATGATGTTCCACACTAAAAGGATATTCAGGCACATGAAGGGTTTAAAAAACAATTAAGAGATATATTTTTATCAATTCTTTTGCATTTTAATAACAAAAATTAGACATGCATAAATCAAAACATAAACAAACAAAGCAATTTTAAAAAAAACGTTGAAAAGTGCATAATGTGCATTATGGCATATGATTGCATAAAGTTTATTTCACCAGAAATGTAGATGTTGAAGAGAAAAGAAGAAAGGTGAGTTTAAAGAGCAAAATTCAACCGGCGCACTTTCTTGCTCATATGGTTTTTTTTGGCAAAAGGGGGGGGTTTTGTCCCCCCCCCCCCCCCCCCCTTGGATACGCCACTGATCTTATCAGTTATCCTCGTGTAGCTGTTGTAATTGTGGAGTGCTTTGCTCGAAATCCAAATTGTTCGTCCGGGAGAACTTCGAGTCGTCTATGTGACGTTGTAGACGGACTAGGATGACACGCTCCAGCATCTTCGATAACACAGACAGGGAGGCTGATAGGGCAAATAGCTCGTAGGGTCTCGAGCAGACTTCCGGTTTCAGAAATTTTATGACCTTGGCATTTTCCAAGAGCTTGGGAAATGTTGAAGTTTAAGAACTGCATTGAAATAGCATGAAATCGTGTTTGCTGCTCCCCATTGACAATTGGAGAACAACTTGTGCCGTGATGCCATCCATCTCCTGGAGCCTTGTTGTGGGAAGGTCCTTTGCAATCTGGAGCAGTTCCTCAAATGTGCATCCCGCTCCATCTGGTAGAGGAGTGGACGTGGTGAGTTTGTGACCACTGGGGGTACTTGCTCCTCCATTGTGGTGTAGAGGCTGTGGGTGGGTTTCAAAGTGAATGCGGCCTCCACGAGTCTGCCAGGACGTTCGCTTTTCCACAAGCTGCATGCCAAAATTTGTGGTCCCTGAATCGGGGGGTCTTCCCGTGGAATACGTTTTAGGGCACGAGCCATACGCCAGTAAGAAATTTTCCGGAGACATCGAGACCGCTACCGTAGTATCCCAGAGTTCGATCGGAAGGCCGCAATATCACGCTTGAGAGCTTTTTGATGCTCTGTTGTAAGCGGGTCATGTCACGGGCAGAGTGGTGCGTTGCCAGGTACGTCCTAGGCGATTTTTGAAGGTTTTCTGAACGGCGAAGTCCTTCTGGCAAATCATACAGGGTAATGCTGCCACGAGAAGAGGTCGGTGTCGAGGTAGCAATTGCCTCTTGGATCAGTGAAGTGATAGATTCTACGCTGCTCCACGTCAACCGTAGAAGTTAAAGGTGGCGGATTTTTAGGGAGACCTGCGTCAAGATGAGCGCGGAAAAGCATCCCAGTCAGCCTTGTGAAAATCAGGTCGTTGACACGGCGGGGAAAGAAGGAGTCTGTCACCTAAATTGAGGACCACGGGATTGTGGTCTGAAGAGAAAGCTGGGTATGCCTCAAGGTTGTTACGAAACAACGAATGTTTTGGGCCCAAAAACGCGATGTCAAGGACGTCAGGACGTCCCACGGCTCACCAAGCGGAAAGTGCGTCGGGTCAACTGGACCTGGAATTCCAAGACGGATGGGTTTTGAATTAAATCATCCATGAGGACCCGGGTTGGTATGGGGGAGGCAAGGAGGATATCAATGTAGCCACATTAAGTTTTGTGGTTGGTCTCTTGTACACTGAAATAAGTCGGAGGTTGCCACCTGGGGTATGAACCTGGACACCAACCGCCTCAAGTGAGATCAAAGGCGGAATAGGTATTTGAAATGATCGACCTGTGTACTAATAAGAATGGCCGTCCCTCCTGACTGTCGAATCCCAGGAGCGACCACCCGGTCCTCACGATAAACCTTGTGATTGGGCCCCTTTCCAAGATACTTGAGGAGCTAACCAGGGGTTTCCTGTTAAAAGTGCTAGATGAATATCATGCTGGGCGCATGTATATGAGAAGTTCGGGTCTCTTGAATTTAATTCCTCCACCAGCAAATTTCCCGGTAAGAATGTGTAATCCGGGGGGTCTAAGGACCCCTTGAAGCGTTTTTCCACTAAGAGGCCCAAACGTGGTTACCATCATAGATTATAATTGGGTCCGTGGTCATGGACGCCGAGCTTTACAAATATCCAAGATCATACTATAAGTGGCAGAACTCATAGGTGGTGGTGACTCCGTAATGGGTTGCGGAGGAGATCTTGCAGCCCTGGGAAAGGGCGCGGGTCAGTCTGGGTGGGAAGCTGTACCATAGTCCTACCTTCTGATGGTTAATGGCTGAACTGTGAGATCTGGAAAGACCGCTTCACTGTATGAGTAGCCCGGACGAGCCTTGGCAGCTGGAAGCGGACGAGCTGTCGGACGCCCCCTCGTGGAATGGTAGGCTTCAGGTGCTGCGACGCTGCCCGTAGATATGCCGGGCCTTCCTATAGGATGCAGGGTGGTCTCCACCACAGTTTACACCCCCTTTGCGGCACAAGGGGTACTTCTTACAGTCGCGACCACTGTGTCCCTTCAGCACACTTGAAGCAGCGAGGGCCAACATTGCAGAATGTAGAGGTGTGGTTAAACCTCTGACAGTTTGAAGCACATTGTTGGACCCTTTGCACCTTTGTAAGGCTCAACTGTAACCCGGGAATGTCCTAAGGACACGCAGATCTACCAGCGATGGAGCGTCAGGTGACACCAGAGTCCCTTACCACGAACGCGGTATCGGGACGTGCTGTGGACCCGGTCCAGTCATCTGGGTGACCGTACGGACCTGCGTAAACCTCCGTCCCACTAGGTCATTACGGACATCATCAGCTGATTGGCGGGCAGACAATCCCCGTAGGACAAAACGCCTGGTTTTTACCTCACCCGTTGGTTGGTGTGGAATTTTTACCTTGCGGTCACGTAAGGGGGTCGGACAGGGCACGGAAGTCATCGATAGACTTCACTTTTATAGCAAAAGAATCCACGCGCGACGCGATCGTGAATCCATGATCAGCCATAACAGACTTAACAACAGCGACAAGGTCGCGGTAGCGTTCAAAACCATACACCCCCTATTGGGGGCGTATGAACCTTTTTCGAAGGTGTGACGGTGACAAAGGGAAAGCACCGTCCATAGCGTCCTGGTTGGTATCATAGCCTGAGGCCTGCGACTCCAGCGAGTCGGGCGTGGTATCGTCCGTCTCGAGGACGGCAAAACGATTTGAAGTAGGAATGGTGACTAAGTCATCCTTAGGCCTGACATCGTGGAAGCACCGACGTGCTGGGTTTGTTGGTTACCTCTCGACATTTGCGTTGTGCTTCGGGGACGAAATACGTTGACGCTTAGGCGCCTGGAGGTATTTGTCAAGGGTTCCTTATCCTACTGAAATCTCATTCATGGTGAGACTATACTCAAGTTCTCACGCCCCTTACCGCAATCGGGGCACGACGACGTGAGAAACTAGGGCGCTTCACGGTTAGGTCATATTGCGCCGCCTGTGATGAAAGGAAATGAGGAGAGTGAATGCAGGTATGTTTGATGATTAGATTGTTTTCTAAGTGTTATAAATAACAAAATAAATTGATGGTGAAGAAAGTAATAGCAAAATAAAAGTTATTAGTAAATGAAAATAAAGAAAGAAAACAAAAGTGTAAAATGTTTAATTAAATTTTGTTAAATAGATTACAATGAATGAGAGATTTAGAAAGTTTGTCGCCGCTTTCATATGACAGAAGTTCTTCATATGATTGGGAGAGTCAAATTGCGTGCGCAATGCATCATATTTTGGCACATTCTGCTAGCATATGATGCACGGTTAAAGGTACATCACATGTGTCACATATGGGAATAACCTTTTCTCTGGTTAAGAGATATCCCGTTGTTAGGCGTGTATGGCCTATACGAATTCTAGACAATACCACCTCTTCTCTACGTGAGAGTCGAGACGTAGGTGGACGGGAAATTTTTTTAGTCAATGTGGGCATCACACTATGCAATTTGTTATTTTGCAACACATCCCACGATGCTTGTCGCAAATCCAACAATCTTTGCTTGTATCCACTCTTACATCTGGAACGGGAACTAGATTGAAAACAACGGGCGCGACGCTGGGAAGCTTCCTTAGCAGCCCGATCAGCGTGTTCATTTCCCTCTATGCCCACGTGTCCAGGTAATCCAGCAAAACTCTATTTATATCCCTTAGAGGTTAGTTTTTCTAAATAGAATTGGATGTCTTGTACCAAATGATGACTAGAATACATGAGTTTTTAGCTTGAAGTGAACTTAAGCTATCTGAACACAAAAGGTATTCTCCACAACGACAGCGTAGAATGTTTAAGAGCTTCACGGATGGCGAATAACTCTGCAGTGAAAACTGAACACACGTCGCTTAGCCTGAAACGTTCAGTTAAGGTGGAGCAATAAAAGGCACTTCCAACCTTGTTTTTCAATTGTGGAGCCATCTGTGAATACCAAAGTAAACCTTTGATGTTCATGGCAAATCTTTCTAAATTTAATTTTGAATACACTATCGCAAGTAGAGTTTTTATCAAAACGACAAAGGTCAAATATAATAATCGGCTCTGGTGTAAACCAGGGCGGGTTATTGCTAAATACAAAATTAAAAATTTTTGGCAGATGAAATTCTATAAGTTTTTAAAACAAAAGTTTACATCTTAATCCCGTTGGAAGAGATGCCTTGGGTTTGTTATCAAAGGGGTCTGACATATGCCCGAGTTAAAAACATTCCCGATTTGCTGGATGGTTAGGCATAGCAATCGGGGCACAAACATGCTTTATCATACACAATAATATAACACTTCTCCACACAGAAATTAAAAAAGTAAATAACTTCAAGAAAAAAAAGAAATCAGCAGAACCAAACAAACATCTATGTATTGTTAATCACAGTTTTGGCGTGTCATCAAAACTTATGTTAAATTGGCACTGGTTCGACACTAAAATGTACCATAAAACGGCGTTGCGATTACTCACTAACGATATCACAGCAACACCATCTTTTTAGCAATATGTTTAAAAACAAAATTTTTCACTAAGAACAACTTTTAAACATGATAAATGTGAAAATCAACACTTCATATGCGATCACTGAACTGAAAAGTCCCCAATGCACAGCCTTCTGCAAGTTAGTTTTAAAGTTAGTGAATCATGTGATTTTTTTCTACTCTGTTCGCTGTCATTACATTTATCAAATTACATTTCGGTTTGATCAGCAAAACCATCAAAATAATATCGACACCTGTGTAATATAAATGCAATGAAATCACCAAAAAGGACAAAGGATCTCCGTTGTGATAACATCGATCTTGACTTCGTGACCGACTCGATATTTTCGATCTTTTTCAGCATATTTGAAATTTCCTCGAGTGAGCAAATAATCTTGGCAATGCTTATAAACAGGGGCACACAACAAAATACCCTGTGTAAGATACTAACGTATTTCATAAAAATGAATGTGAAGTAGTAAATCAAAACGTATGAAAAAATGTAATTTTTTTAAATTACAATTTTGTGACAAAATTTTGGGTCATACAAGTTCAAAAGTCAGTTTCAAACTATCTAGTTGAAGGTTAACGTTGATATTTACTATTTTTGAACAATATCAAATTTGTCGTAGCAATCTAACTGAAAATTCCTTTTCCTTTTGCAGTACCCACTCGATATTTTCGACATTTAAAAGCATATTTCACCTTTCCACGACTCACCCAATGACCTTGGCCATGCCTTTAAACAGATCTTACACCCAAATACATGTGTGTTTCTACTATTGCATGTGATAAAAATGAATGTGTACATGAAACGTCACCAGAATGTAGAAGAAAATGCAATATTGTACAAAATTGTCAATTGTGACCTAATTTTGGGTAAAAAAGGTCAAATATTAAATTGAACTGTATTTCATGATTATTTACGATTAATCTGATTTTAAATATATTTAAAATAAAAAAATCGCAACAATAAGATATTAATTTATCAAAATAGTGATAATTTGGCCTTTGACCTTGAATTTTGGGTAAAAAAGCTACCGCTGCTGCTGGTCTTTTCATGGATGTTCGGAATCTTCTCTTCAAGACCTTTCTAGTGATATAGATCAACCTTTTGTCCAAATTTTTTATACCCACATTCTCATTATGCAAAAGACTATTTAGTTCGTTTCGGTCGTTTGAATTACGACCCCCCGGCGACGATGACAATGACACAACGAACGATGACAAAGACGATGACGACCCGCGTGAGAAACCCCCCTTCCCCCCCTCACTGTGGCTGGTTCTGACCAGCATGGGCCCCTCCTCCCCACCCCCCCTTAGGCTACAGTGGGTGCATAATTGACCTAACGGTTGAAATATACTAATTCATTTCGTTCATGACGAGAACTTAAAAATTTCAATGGCCAAGCATTTTTTTATGATATCGAGTTTTAATATGTTACTTTTTTACCACGAAAATAATTGGCTTGGCTCTCGTCAACAAGCGAAATGATCTTGCTTCTTTTCGAGCGAAACGATAGAGAAATAATGAAAAACTTGGCTCAACCTTTAAATCTCACAGCATTAACAGCCGAAGACTTTTGAAGAAGAGCTTGGCTGCCGTTTTTTTGTTTTTTTTGCAAAGTTTGTATTTGTGGGGGATTTTACATCTTTTCGCTGTTAAGTTCCTATCAAGGCGACCCCCGTCTGGGCCCGGGGTAGAATTGGCCCAGAGTTGGCTCTGCTAATCGTAAAAGGCGATTTAAGAGAAAAAGTCCACCTCGCAAACAACAGCTTGTAGGAAGGGTAGTATTTTACTCCCCGAAACAATGCGATCTCTGGCAATCGTCGTCGGGGATTTTTCCCTCTTCCATTGACGACCCCTTGACGACGATGACGACAGTGACACCACGAACGATGACATAGACAATGACGACCGCTACGTGAAATCTCCCTTTCACCCTTATACCCGTAGCTGGTTCACACCAGCATGCCCCCCCCTTTCCATATCCCCTGGGCTTGAGTGGTGAATTATGACCCAACTTTTTGACGGCGTCTAAAATCCAAATAAGCCAAAATATACACTTAATCTTTGTAAATTTTTAAAAGATTGTGCTTTTTCTCTTTATCGTATCATAATATAATTTCGAATGAAACAATACAAAAGGAAACATACAGCTATACTTGCTCCCCAAAGAAAGAATGCAGATGCTTGATAGTGGTGAGGGTAGAATGAATGCGCGGGAAAAAAGGGAAAGTTGCCTTTGTTTATGAAAGAGAAAAATCTTTTACCAACGCAAGCAAAAATTATCTGTACAAGAACTTTTTTCAAACCAAAAGATAACCCTACCGTTAAGGGGTTTTCTATCTATCGTAAGGTTAAACTGGAGGTGAAAGTGCACAGGGAGGTGTTGCCATTCTGGTGCTGACTCTGTGTATACCCCCTCAAAATTTTGTTGACAACTCGCCTTCAGGCCTTCGCCGTTACAGCTTACATTCCAAATGTAACCACATTATGCTGTATTTGCATTCCACCACCATTAATCAAATTTGCAGACGCGATCTGGAGGCATTGTCGGATCAACTCATGGACCCGTAAAACTTGGGTGGTGATTTTAAAACGCTCACCATACTGACTGGGGATCAGTAGTTTCTGATCAACGGGGTTGTGTTGTAGCAGATTTTTACACAACACAATGATGTTTCATTGTTTTAACACGGGCCAGATGACTCATTTCACGTCACATTCTGGCACTTTTTCAGCCATAGATGTAGTCATGTGTACACCATTGCTATCGCTTGATCTCGAGCTAAATGTGGGTTGATGATTTACATGGAAGTGATCATTTTCCCAAATTTAGGTGAATGTATTAAAATACCAAAAGGCCACACAATCCAGGCCAGGGATGGAGACTTGCGGAAGCTGATTGGGGAAAATTCCAGGAAATTGTGAAGTCTCTTTGCTCAAGGTGGAAATTTACTAGTTCTCGTGACCCGGCCAAAAAACC
>JAMZAV010009833.1:0-44529 GCA_024449915.1 Sweltsa coloradensis
GGTTTAGTGTGCCGCAGAGTTTAATCTCTTCCCGCCAAAATTTAAAAGATTGGATAGGTTGAGCCAAGTAAAGATAAGAGTTAAAGATTTTCTTTTGTCCAATTTAATGTAAAATTTGTTAATTTATTTTTCGTTTCCTTTTTTTTTTCCGAGTCTTTTGTATGAGAAGTTCATTTTTTTTTTGTTTTTTGTTATTCAAATTTGAATTTTTTAATAAGTTTTTAAATTTATATTTTTAAAAACATTATGTGGGAATTACCCAGGATCTGCATTCCGTAAGATGTAATTAATAGTATGTAAAAATTTTTTTATAAGAATAAAACCCCCAAAGACAAGTTTATAAAATTTGTGGGCAATCGAAAAAATTTGTAATTAAAATTTCTGTAAGAAAACTTTATTGCTAATAAAAAAAAAAAAAAAAAAAAAAAAAAAAAAAATTATTATTTTTATTATTTTTTATTATTATTATATTATTTTTATTGTTATTATTATTATTATTATTTTATTTTTTTTTATTATTTTTATTATTATTTTTGGGTTAAATCCCATTTCATTTCCCTGTAAAATCCAGATTATAAGGATGTTTTTCCCCACGGGTTGAAATCTTTTCCATATCTTAAAGGGAAACCTTCCAAACGGCAGAATCCTGGGAAAGTCGACGATGCAAAAACGCCGCATGTTTAAAAAGTTGTACTTGAAGTTTTCAAGTTCAAAGGTCTCGATGTCGAAGGTGGGAAGAGGTAGGATACTTATAGTCTTTCATCTGGAGCTGGAGAATTAAAAAGACGATTGGAGACAACTTAAGTGGTTAGTAAATAGCATGAAGTTTGATGCCGGTCCAAAAAAAAAGCTTTTACAGGGTCACATGAAAGCTGGGGAGGGGGGGGGGCAGTCCCCCCCAATTTAAATTTTGAAATATAGCCCGTTTGAACGAGAAGGTATTTGTGGTTTACTAGTTTTACTGTACAAAAAATAACATTATTTTAGTAATGAATTCAGAACATTACTTTTTTAAACGCCAAAATACACCTTAAAACCCCGATATTAATCGCAAAAATCACAGACGCTGATACTTTTTAGTTCAGTCGCTGCGCTCCCTCGTTTAAAATATATTTTTTAGAAGGTCCCGTCCAAGATCAATTTCAATAGATGATTAACTAAAGTTATATAGGGTGTGAGGATGGGGGGAGGGAATTTTTTTAAAACCTATTTAATTAATCTCAATCCCAGTGTTCGGGATTTGATTAAGAAAAAACATCGAAAGAACTTCAGCTTTTCGATATAAATGCAAAATCCCCAGCATCATTATCTGAATCTAGTAAATTAAAAGGGCCTTACACCCAGCGAATCATTTTTTGTATGAAAAAATTCTAATTATTATTCAAAAAATTTTTTTAGAATTAAATGAAAGTTACGTCCTTTTTTTAACGTATTCTGTATAAACAAAAAATGCAAGTAGAAATTTTTATATGCCTTGGGGGAGGTGCCGGGTAGACGAGAAAAATTTAAACTCCATAAGAAAAACATTGTGGGGAGGTGCCCGGGGCCTCATTTCTTGATTTTATTTTATTATCTTGGTTTTTATCCGGATAAATTACGGAGGCAGTATTATTGTGTGGTATTTTTTAAAGTAAAAACACAATATGACGAGAATTTTTAATCGTGTTTAAATATTTACTTTTTTAAATCGTGGGATTAAACCTTTTTTATGGGGTGCAATATGCCCCTCTTTTCATTTGAACAAGGTTGTTAATGTTAGGATGGGAAAATTTGGAAGGGATGTCCGAGGACTGTTCAAAAGGACTCAACGCTTCACTCGCATTTAAACGACTGGGGAAAAAACCTCAAAAAAAACCCTTCAGCGCATTGCCGGTATCGACGGGATTAGAACCGGGGCCCCCCGAATCAGAGTCGAGCGTTTAGCGCTCGAGCCAACACTGGGGTTTGAAATAATAGTTGGTAAAACATCAAAAACGCCCTATCAAAACTTTACTTCCCCACAATATTTTGGATATACAATTAAAACAAATCTTTTTACGCCCTTTTCTTATCCTGGCATGACCACATCAGTGCTTTGGTTTTCATTAAAGTATTTTTAACCAAAGGGAATGGAACACAAGCATTTGAGGTAAGAATACAATGGGTTAAAAAGGTTAAAAAATTACAATTACATTGCACTGTACATGCAAACATTTTTTTGGGAAACTCAGAAAATCATGTTTTTAATTTTAATTTAAAAAATTTCCCATGTTGTTAAATTTTTCACTTTTTTATTTCTTATGATTTTTAAATCGTAAGGTTTTAAATGAAAATTTTTACAGGACCCACAAAATTGGCTTGGGTCTGTTTGAATTTAGACATCGTTTAGAGGTTCCCCCTTTTTTACGAACTCACTCTCAGACAAAGAAACAGGATCAGAAAAAATCTCATTTGACTTGAGGTGATTGGTGGTTCATTGATCCCTCGTCTAAAAAACGGTCTTTCATCCTGGAGACCCTCCTTTGGGTCAAAGATAAAAATTTGGCCCAGAGCAGGCTTGTTATCGTTAATGGGGAAATTTTGCATAACATTATTTTAGGGTTTTACGGGGTTTAAAGGGCCCCCTTTCCCTTTCCCCCAAAAAAGTTTTATTTTTTTGTTTTTGAGAATTTTTTCATTTATAAAAAAGGATGGAAGTTTCCTCCATATTTTGCGGAAAAAAAAAAGGTCATCCCCCCCTATACGTCACCAGCCTTCATGATACCAAAAAACCAATCACGAACGATATATGAATTTCTCGCTTTCGGGATTATCTTGGCTATACAAGTCATTTTGACATCTAGTTTGTTCTAATATGCTTAATATTTTATTTTATACATTTAGTAATATCAAAAAGTAATTTTAAAACCACTTTTTAATTTGATAAAAGAAAAAAAACACAAGTTGTTTATAAAATTTGGAAAAGAACATCAATGTTGTTTGTTGTGGCCATTGTTGAAAAAAACCAAAGACTTTTGGTAAAAGGAGGGAATTTCGTTTTTTTATCTAGGCGGCCCTGTTCGTCTGAGGGCGGTGACGTAGGCAGCCCTTTCAAAATAAATTTCGGGAAATTTTAAAAAAGTCAAACTTTGCCCCCCCCGTAGATATTGAAAGATAAACTTTAAAAACCCTAAATTTTCGTTTGTATCATTTTTAGAAAAAATATCATTTTTGCATAACTTTTACCCCATATCGGAATTTTGCAAAAATTTCCCCATGAAGGGAAGAAAGAGATAAATTTTGTCTCGCGAAATCAGCGGTTAGTACTCCCGAAAGGAGGCGAGCCCCTGGGAGTCGTTGCGGGGGGCTTCTCCCATTTCCCCGGGGCACCCCCCCGACAACGACGACTATGACAACAGAACGATGACAAAGACCATGGAAGCTAAAACGGGGAACCCAACCCCCTTTCCCCCCCCTCCCTCGTGGTGGTTTGTCCAGCACGGTTTTTTCCCCCCCACATCCCCCCGGCTAGAGTGGCGCATTTGTCCCAAAAGTTTACGGCCCTTTAAACCCTTTTAAAATTATTTTTTGTAATATTATAGTTCAAATGATTAACGCCTCTCTCAATTTCATTATTCAAGAAACATTAAAAAAATCAATCCCAGCGGGGTATCGAACCCGAATTAATTAACCAACAATCCAGATGTTATGAAGTTAACCGTCCCGGTAGCTTAGGGGTAAAGCATTCGACCGACAATCGGGACACCCCGGGTTCGATACCCAGCTGGGATGGATTTTGTAATTTTTGGATTGACTTATATAAAAAAGATTTTCGCCTGTGTAGTATTTGAAAAAGGCAATTTCTTAGTACGTGTAAATTCTTCCCCTCACCCATTAAGGAAGAGGGCATGTGCTGCGGCTTGGTGTCGATCCCAGGTTTTTGATTCCTTGTTCTTTATCCCCTTTTAGGGTACCCCTGTAGGACTCGGGATCCGCTGGCGTAGATGAATCTCCCCACCCCTGGAGCGGACCAGCCCCTAGCTTTATCAGACCCGGAAGAAAGGGAGCGGATGTTACATCTTTAAGATAATACATTAGCAATAGTGCAAGCAAAAAAATATTTTTTTTTAAAATAAAGTTAAAACAATACTAGGCTGCATCGCGAACGCTTTTTTTAGTCTTGTTTTAAAGGATGAGCTTTTGTAAGTTTTTGTTTTCGTTGGATCTCTTTACTTTTTTCAAATGCTTTTTGAAGCATTTTAAATTTTTTGTCTGTTCTAGTGAACTTGTTAATTTTATACCTTAAAAAAATCATGTTAAAACCTTTATTTTCCCAATTCTGCTAACTTTTTTTTAAATTTTTTTCAAAAGGTCTACACCCCATTACCTTTTTATATTGTTATGTAAAAATATGAGAAGAATGGGCCCAAAGTCACGAAAATATCGCCCCTTAAAAATCAAAAAAAATCGTAAAAAGTACATTTTCACAAAAAAATTTTCTTCGATTGTCCCCAAAAAACGTGGCAGGTTAAGTCAGGATTTCGAATGCCCCTTTCCCAATGTTCATAAGATGCAATTGGGCCGTTTTCCCGGCTAGAGGGGAAAAAAAAACAGGCAAAAAAACAAGCAAAAAACAAAAAAAAAAACCAGTGGAGCTAAATTTTGAGGAGTCAGGAAATTTAAAGTCTTATTTTCGCTCACCCAACAAATTGTACTAAACAACAATACCTCAAAAACCCATCAACAACAATATCAAAAAAAAAAAATTAATAGAAGAATATGTTTGTGTGACGAACTGATGATAAAAAGTAGATAAAGTTTAATATTTAAAATAACAAAAAAAAATGAAATACAAAAAATACAATTATGAAAATTTAGTAGTTTTTGTGTGTGTGTTTGACATAACGTACAATGTAAAGCCCGATAGTTAAAAATTTACAAAAATCACAATGCCATTTTAAACACTCGTTTTGTAATTATAATCCTAGACAAGCTGTGAGCTTACAAAACATGTTTTGTTTAACGTTTCTAAAGTTTAAAAAAATTTAGGCGGTGTTCATTCCCCTTATCAGTATTTAAAACCGGGGGTCCCCAGGGATCAGTCCCCAGCCCGGCTTTTTTTTCTACACTGGAATAATTTTTATATAAGGGTTTTGAGCCATGCCTGTTAAAAATGATTGTAAGTTAATTTGGGGTTTTTTATAAGACGGGTTTTGGGATCACTTTCGGGCTGTTGCCTCGACGAGTGCGCTTATAGATCGAGGGTTCCTTCTGATAGAGTTTTTACTGAAGGAGTTTTAATATTAATTCATAAACATGACCGACATCATCGTTGTGGTGATTTGAAAAGGTAATTTTCAACTGAAATTATTTTTATACTAACTTTTAAAAATTGTTTATTGTAAAGCGATACCGCAAGTACACCCACTCAAACAAAGGTTTTTTTTTTCTTCTACATTTTTATGCTTCCCTTTTTTGGGGCTTCCCGTTTTTTTATAGCTGTTTTTTGTTTTTTTTAAAATGTTTCCCTTTTGTTTCTTTGGGTTCTTTAAATTTTAATGCATTAAAACCCTTTTTTTGAATTTTTTTACAAATTTTATTGAGTTTTAATAATTTTTCTTGTAAATTAGTATTTTGAAATTTTAAAACATAACTATATTTATGGTGTCGATTAGAAATTGGATTTTTTTATTTGTTTCCTTTTGAAAATCAGTTTTTTTAACTAAAAAAAAAGTTAGACAAAAAAAAAATAAATTTTAAAAATAAAAAAACCCAAAAAAAAATATCATTTATAGGCCCTAGCGGCCTAATATTGATTAAATTTAACACATATTTTTATGATTGAATTCAATTTACATTTGAAATATGATTTTCTACCACGTTTATATCACTTCCCAAATTTTTCATGCTTATCAATTCTTTTGGAAATAATTTGAAATGTAAAGCACAGAATAGAAGTTTTTTAGATTTGTATTGATCCCGTTTTTCAAAATTGTTTTAACATATTTTTGAGTAAATGTTTTTTTTTCATGCCAATAAGTAATCTTAATCAATTTTGTTTTAATAAATAAAAAATTTTTTGGTAAGACTATAGAACAGTTTAATGGTTTATACGTATGGGATAACGAATAAATTAAAAGTTTTAAAATATTGATTGAGATTTCAATGTTCAGATTTTTAATTTCTGTTCTCCTTTTTTGTTATGCCCCGAATTGAAAGAGGGCGCTGTACTATGTATAAGAGAAAAATAGGGCACACGTAAATAAAAATGGTTTGCCTTGGCAAAAACAGTTTTACATAATTTTCTCTAATTTTTGTAATTTTGTATTATTTAGTTTTTAGTCGGGAAAAGTTTAACAGTCTCAGATGCAACGAATTTTATCATGAGAACGATGCTTAAATTATTAACCCATAATATTGATTATTCAACATATATTATTGGATTTTATTATCATAGGTATTTGCTCGAGCGTTTTAAACGCGCGACTCGATTGGGAGTCCCGGGCTCAAAACCCCTCGAGACCGGCAATCCTGAATGAAGTTTTTTTTAGAGGCTTTTCAGACATAAAGTGAATGAAGGAAATTGGGGCTTTTTAAAAAGGCCTCGGAATACCCCAAAAAATTTTCCTATCCGCCCCAACATACTAGTTAGAACCTGAAGAGGGAAAATTGACCCCGGGGAGGCTTTTCCCACAATAATTATTATAAAGAATACAAAGATAGCAATATAACCTACGCTATTAACTCTTGCAACTTTGGGCACAATGGTTAATTAGAAGCACCTATCCATTAATGTTATGACGTTGATAATGTTTTTTAAATAGTTTAATGTACTTTCTTGACACAAAACGATGCAATAAGTGGGACGAGAAAGCTTGTACAACATAATGATTCTCTATTAAGCTGTAAGACCATCATTTACTTTACTAGCGTTAGACACAGGTTGGAAACTCAACCTTCACTGCACCCGCTTTCGTTTCGATGAATTTTACCCGTGTTACCCACGAAATCGCCTAAAACGTTAGTAATTAATATTCACGGAGTTTATGATTCTGAGGAAGTGGATTCTGCTATGCACATTATTATAATTTCATCTGATATCGTAATATCTTCTGTTGTAGACCAAGTATATTTACTAGTTTTTTCCTAACAAATTTTGGGGGAAAAGCTGAGTGCGACCTGGTATACTTTTTAACTGTCTCCACATCACCCACAAACAATATTTAATTAGCCTTAAAGCTTTCCTTTTTTGATGTTCGAATATTATTTAGGTTTAAAAACCGGTACGCACTTCGTTTCTTTAACGATTTTCAAAATAAACTTTTTGTTTTGAAATCGGTTTCGTGATGGTCTAAAAATGGAAAAAAAGAATTTACAATATGATGAGTTTGGGTGAGGGGGGGGGGGGGGTTGGATCGAGTAAGTTAATAAGTAATACTGTACCGACAGTATTGGCTCGAGCGTTAAGGAGGTCTCGGGTTCAAATCCGTCGAGACCGGCAATCCTGACTGAAGGGTTTTTCCCCAGGTTTCCCAGTCTTTAAAGCGAATACAAGGGCTTTAGTCCTATTAACCAGCCCTCGGACATCTTTTCACAATAATTGTCCTAACTCCAAAATACCTAAGGGTCATGAATTGCGCTCTGAGCAGGCTCCCCACGGTTTAAAAAAAATAAGTAATACCTTACCACACTAAGCATTTCCTCAAAGTTAGTCAAAAAACTCAAAAAAAATTTTGATCTACATGAGGAGATATCCGATACCAGTCGACATGGCAGAATCGACTTCCGCAAACTTTTAAAGTGGTCGAGTTTTTTACACGTCAAATTTCGTATCGTAGTTTCAACTGGTTTAAATGAATGAATGTACTCGTATTTTATTTTTGCCGAATATGACGGCGTTGTGCAATCATTGGCTGTGATTTAGAACAAAACGAATAATATGTGAATATATATATTTTCTGTAGATGAGAAATCGTTTATTGGAAGTCACTTAAATGTATGTGAATGACAACGCTCGAATACCATCTAGTTTAATTCGTGTTTCAATAGTTTTTGGATCAAAATCACAAATCTCTTCACAATTGTATATTTTTAAACCCAACAATCGTGTCCATTTTATCAGGGTGCGGAAAAAATACAAAAAGATTGTCTAATGAAAAAATAGAGAGTAGGCAAGTAATTATACAGTCCATGTACGTTTAAAAACTAATTTTTTTGTGACAACAATTCTTGTAGTTGTCTACGCTGTTTTGATCAATCTTTGTGTCCAAAAAACTCGTGGCTATATCTATCCTATGACCCCACTTTTCTTAAAACATGCGATTTGTATCTTCTGCACAAAGAAACCATTTGAGAGTAACAAAAAACTTGTAAATGATTTAGTAAAAAAATCACTTTTAATAATTTTATGATAGACATTCCCGTGACATAACTTATTTCTAAATAATGATACTGTTATCTTTTCTGTCTAGGTACGATTGCAACGCTTCCAGTTTAAAATCACAATGAGGAAAGATTCACTAAGGCCAAATAAAGTAGGGCTACCTGCGCCTGTTTCGTACAGCAGAAGAGGACGACTTCATAAACTTGTCTTCTGTATAGTGTCTCTGTTATGTTGTTTCGTGTGTATATTAATACTAAATTCAGCCAATACAATTTATTACAACTTAAAATTTCGAAATAATTATGAAGATATCTCAACGAAAGTCGATTCTACTAGTAATATTTCCGGAAGAATACGATCGATAACCGAAGACATCCGAATTCCTCCCGAAGACGAGTCGAGGATTCTTTACGAAAAGGTCCGCGTTCTCTGTTGGGTATTGGGCCATGCCCTCTAACCACGTGGACCAGGGCTCGTCCACGTCAAGATCACGTGGGGTAGACGATGCAACAAGTTGCTGTTCATGAGTCGTCCACAGACGCAACCCTAGGCGCAATCAACCTGAACGTAGGAAGGTAGACAATTTTTATGGAACAAACCCAAAACGCTTTCAAATTTCGTTCTAACGAAAAAAAATTTAAACGAAGCCGATGGTTTTAAAAACCCATGGGCGATATTATGTAATCGTTGAAAATCTACGTCACTTTCTTAGTAATTTTTCTAGTAATGACCCTGTGTATTTCGGGTATCATTATGGAGATACCCACGTGAGCGGTGGAGTGGGTACGTACTCAGCAGGCGGGCGGTCGAGCTCCTAGTGGAACGAGGGCTCTACCCAGGGGCGTGTCCGAACGAGTCCGCCTTCGAGGACATGCAGCTGGGGGCGTGTCTTAAGAAAGTCGGGGTTGTAGCTGGGGAGTCCGAGATTCTCAAGGTCGTGAGAGATTCAACCCAATGGTTCCGGTCCAGGCCCTCCTGGAGGGAACTACGAATATTACGAAGATCATCCGATAAACTCAACTTTCCGCATTATGTGTTCTGACACGGCAATACGTTTCATTAGTTACACCAGGTGAATGTACGTTATTGAATTCTTTATCTATCATTTGAATCTAAAGGTGGTCCGTATCCGGGAAATTTGGGTGCAATTGCCTACCCCCCGAGTTGAAGTTAAAGGTGTTTTTACCATGATATGTTTAAGTTTGTCTTTCTGATTTGGATCTTCTTAACCTTGAGATTTTTGATCTAATTTAACTTTTTTCTAAGCATCTTTCTCGTATGGTGAGGGGGTTTTGGGCTAGTATGATAATCACTGTTAGTGACTTTGTTTTAAAAGTGTTTATGTTAATGATTTCACTTAGGTTCGTCAGTTTCTTAGTGAACTAATCCGCTTTACGTGTGTTTTGTATTTAAGTTAAAAAAAAACTATAAAACCCTAAGAAATTCTTGTTCTGATTTTAATGCAAACAATAATTACTGAAGAACTCAGTGGGAAATTGCAACAAACTTGGTAATTTGCCAATTTTTAAAACATGTTTATATTTTATTCAAATATTGAAATATTAATTGTTTTAAATGGATATGTTTATGTAAATGTTATGTGTAACGAAGTTATATAGACAAAATTGTCTGGAATAAACTATGTATAATAATAATTTTTCCAACTGTGAGAAAATTAATTATGTTATATTATTCGTATTACTCAATGAAAAGAAAGTCATAAATGGTAATTTTGATTTGTTAGCTACCAGAATGACTTGTGTATTTTTTAAATAAGTTAATTAGTGACTGAATACATAAATTGTTAGTCAAAATGTTTTCGAATGTGTTTTTAAACTTCATTACGCAGTATAGCTTAACCTATCCTCAATCGTCTGTCTCAGTTGGAAAATCGCTTAACTGACATAAATCACTCTTACAAATTTTTCCAATGATGGACGTTATATTCTTTTCTGGGCTTTGCTTTATTTCTAGTAATTATCATACTTTTTTTTGTTCATGTGTAGACATACATTGCAATATGTGAATAAAATAGAACAATTTAACATTGTGTTAAGTTGTGGAAGACCAGAAAGCATTGGCTTGAGTTCTACTAAATAGTTGGTGCACTCTATATACTAATCATATACCTCTAATTTTTTTATATTCCTCTATATTTCTTTACTTCACCTTTGTTAAATTACTAACATAAACATAGTTTCGCCTGTTCGAATCTTTAATTATCTTATTTTTAAATTATTTAAGTTTCAGTTTTTAGTATCTGCCTGTACTTTAGATTATTCTTTATAAATATTCTCTTGATAAGATGAAGACGATATCTAAGCTTAACTTTCGTCCGACCCTGTATCGTCGATTTAAATATAGCCCGCACTCGCTCTAGATTCTAGATTCTAGAAGTTACCCCTGACAGTTGGAGTGGGCTTTGTCAAATCTCAGGTGGGCGAAACTTTAGGAATATTGCTCTCATTATGACCATAAAGCTGGCCAGAGATATAAAGCACAGACACAGAAAGGCATCATCGTTGTCTAACTCAAACTCTGGATGAACATCGTTTAAATATACATTTAACCATTCACACTGTCCATAGTTACTAAGTAAGACAACTCAAAGCACTGTATTAAATAAACTTAATATTTTTTCTATAATAATATAAGGAAGCGATGGTTCTCCTGCGTCACGTATCACTATAACAACCGAACATTGCCTCCATTCGTATTAACGACTGAAGAAAACCTTGGGAAAATCCTTGAGTAAGAACTTTCGGTATCCATGGGATAACCATGACCTTCCGAATCACAGTCGCGCGCTTTATCGCTCGGTCCAAAACTGTCGGTTTGATGTGGACACATTTTGATTCTATATTGTTTGCTGAGTGTTTAATACTAGGGAAACGCCAAAGTCGTTGTTAGACGAGTGAGAGAGCCATGTGTTGAGTACCGGGAACATTTGCATTTAAGTTAGATAATTATATTGTGGTATAAATAATAGTGTTTTGAAGTTTAGTTTGTATAAGAACACGTCAACTGTAAGGCCATAATGCGCCACTCTAGCCTATGATAGGCTAGGGTGGCCATATAGGTAGGGGGAAGAAAAGGGAATGTTACCGGGTGCTCAATACATGGCTCACTCACTCGTCTAACAAGGACTTTGGCGTTTCACTAGTATAATATTTACACAAACATTCAGACAACAACACACCCAACAACAGACCCTTATTGAACAGATAGGCTAAACCCCAGGCTAAATGGAACGGCCGGTGTATGACCCCCATAACAGGTACTTCCTCCAGCGTCAATATATGAAAAATCAAAGACGATTCCGTCTGAGCCCGGGGTAGAATTGGCCAAGAGCATGGCTCTGCTAATCGTAAAAGGCGATTCAAGAGAAAAAGTCCACCTCGCAAACATCAGCAATAAGAGGGGAGTATATTCTCCCCAAAACTAGAGGCGAGCTCTGGCAATCGTCGTCGGGGACACCTCCCCCTTCCCTTGACGACCTCCCCGACGACGGTGACAATGACACAACGAACGATGACAAAGACAATGACGACCATGACGTGAGAAATCCCCTTCCTCCCCTTTCCCGTGGCTGGTTCTGACCAGCATGGGCCCCTCTTCCCCATCCCCTAGGCTAGAGTGGTGCATTATGACCTAACGGTTGACGCGTCCTTAATCAACTCCCCCCCCCCCCCACCCCCCAAAAAAGAGATTTAGTTCTAGGCGAACAGAGAAAGTGGTTTGAACTTTTTTGGGTTGAGGGTGCGTCAACCGTTTATGTTGTCGTTGTCGCCGTCTTGTTATAAAAAAAAAGGCTAGTCCTATACGTCCCAATTAAGTTTTAGTTTGGATTAAGGGTGCAACAACCGCTAGGTCAAAAAGCGCTCCTCTTGTCTAGACGATATGGGGAGGAAAATCCCATGCTGGTGCTGTTCAGAAATAGCCACGGGTAAAGGTGAAAGAAAAGGGAGGGTCCTCTCGTCGTGGTCGTCATCGTCTTTTTTTTCTTCTTTCTAAGTTACATGGTCAAGGATGTCTGTTTAAAATTTCAGCTCAATCTATTTGGCCGTTCGGCCGTAGGAGCCCGGACAAACAGACAGACATTTAACAGACAATGCTCACGGCCATTCCCGATCGAGTATAGCGTTAGGAAAGACTTACGTTCGCTACGCTCACTCGTCTAAAAATAACTCAACGTACATTAGTGTGTTTGGTGGAGGTGCCGGGTCCTCTTCCCATTTAATATGTTATAAAATTAAATAAATAATAAATAAATTGTATTTAGAGTCTACCCACTTAGTTATATAACTGATTTTCAGTGGGGGACAGTAAATCAAAGCGACCAAGCCAACCTTGTAGGCCCCGACGCAATCGACGAGTGAGCAATAACCAACCGAAGATCGACATTTTAATAGGAAATATAGCAATCAGTGGTATGGACAGTGCGAACACCCGCGGATCAACGCCAGAATCAACAAGGCCGATTCAGAACAACTCTGAATTTATTATGTGCTTCGTTGCTAGGACGGCTCTCAAGTCACCGTTTACAAACTCCTAAGACACGAACTGATGGACTTAAGTCCAAATCAGCAATTAAAAAACTTCTGACTTTGGCGGGAATCGAAACCTGGACCTTCTATATTGGAAGCAGATACGCTAACCACAACACCAACGAGCCACACACAATGTTCGTCGCTTGTTATCGCATTGAGCGCTAGAGAAGTACTGGGTAATTAATGTTAATATTTCTGGGGTTATAAAACTCCCCGAAACATTCAGGGTCACCAAAAACATCATGTATCATCTATGTTGAAGGAAAATGTCAACACAAAAAACCTAATGTCAATCGGAGGTCGTGTTTGGTTTTATCGTGAGACGTGACACACGCACAGACGGACGGACGGACAGAAAAATGATGTTTATTTGGAAACTCGCTACCAATATGTACGTGAGCTGCTGGGCGCGTATGAAATCATTTTTTAGTGGGGTAGGGGATGTATTTTGGCTCAAGGAAGGGGAGGGGGGAGGAAGGAAGGAGGGTTGTTGAGCATTTCTCAACAACGGAACATGGTGTCGTACGCGGTGGAGTATTTGGTTAGGTCGTAGGTCCGAGCATAGATATTAAACACCTATAGAAGGCTATAGATACGCAATCTCCAATACCACCGCACAGGCGCGAGCGTAGCAAATTGAAGAGTCAATCTGCCATAATCAAGATGGAGATTTGGCGTTTTAATTTATGCTTTTTAATGCAATTAAGTATTTTACTGGATTATTTGATATAGTTTTAGCTTGTGCAGCATAGGAATGTACAAACAGAAACAATAAAATGTTATTGCATAAGGGAATTTAGTAATCATTTGGTGTTTATGGCTAGTATGATCACCTGTCAACCAGACGGCAATCTTGAGAACTATTTGGGCTACAAATCGCTCCCATTTACTTAACATGCAAACAGGTCTTTCAAGATGGCTTAAAATTGTCACGGGACCAATGGCTGCTGATCTAGCCTATACTATAGGTGTTTATTATCTATGGGTCCGACGAATACAACACCATAAGGACGTGGGTTAGTTAATGCATTGTACTTCCCCTACACCTGTCACCACTCAGGCACGAAGAGTGATAAAGCATTACCAGACACTAGGCGAAAGAATTTAACTCAATCGTTATGTGTGACGGCACGCCAAATGGCGTTATATGCTGTGTTCTAATTTTAATAAATTAAATTAAATTTTAAAGATCAAAACACTCCAGTATACTATGAATGCGCTACGTTTTACAGTTATGTGACATTCTGAATAAGGGGGGGGGGTTACAAGAAAAAGTTAGGAGGACTACCCTCCTTACTACACGGCTGTGAGCTGCTTCGCAGTCAATTTATCAATCGCACTTAACATAACTAAAATTAGCTTCTGTAGCAAAATTATTTCAAACCTCCTACACAATATTAAAATGCTAACAATTTAAAAAGCGTTCAGCATAAAACGCTCCCCCTAAAACCAATCTACTTTCTAATTTCTTACCGCACAGTCCAACAGTTCGTTACAATCCACGCACCGTCATCAAAATACATACACTCCCAGAAAAATATTTTCATTTTCTTTTTCGTCAATTAATATGGTAATTTCAAAAAGGGTTGCCTGCCCTTTAAGCCCTCAAAGATCAGATCAATGTTTCAACCTAGTTGTGGCGAGCGGAAAAGCCGAAAGGAAAATAATTGAGTTAACATTTTTACTTGTGATCTCAATTAAAACATAAAAGGCCGAATTTGAATAAATTTTACAACACATCTGAAAATGAAAGAAAAATAACAGTAGAAACAGTCTAAAAATTCTTTAAAAATTATATCAACAAAAAATCATGTTAATCTCTTACGGTTGGGTGGCTTACTTCAATAGAATGATCGTTGATTAATTAAATACAATTATTAGACGAGTGAGCGTAGCGAACGTAAGTCTTTCCTAACGCTATACTCGATCGGGCCTTAGCCGTGAGCATAGTCTGTTAAATGTCTGTCTGTTTGTCCGGGTTCATACGGCCGAACGGCCAAATAGATTGAGCTGAAATTTTAAACAGACATCCGTGACCATGTAACTTAGAACTGCTAACAAAATGAGCAATATCCATTGCGATTTAAGCTGACAAGAAATAAAAATTTTAAAAATTTGAATCTAGATTGCAAATGTTTAAAATACTCATTAGTAAAATAGAACACAGCCTGTGAAAGTTCGCGATCAGTAGTATCTATGAGGGCAAGTCGATGTTTGGAATTTTTTTGTTTTTTGTTATCCTGCTTTGGTTTAACATGTATTTGACTTATACAATATAATTCATTAAACTAGCCTACTTTATTCTAACCTATGCAAGGAAGTCTAGGAGTACGCTTCCGTTTGCCTAAGCTGTGATATTAGAACCTTCAGCCAAGAACATGGCTCTGTATACTAATCGTTAAAGGCGAGAAAAGAGACGTATTTTATCTCGCAAACTTTAGCTGGTAAGAAGGGAAGTATATTAAGTTCCCGAAAACAAGAATAAGAGTTTTGGCAGTCGTCGTCGGGGACCCCCCATATTCTTGGACAACCCTTTCCCCAAAGACGACGAAAAGGACAAACGAACGAAGACAAAGACGATGACGACCACGAAAGGGAGGACCCCCCTTTTATTTCACCTTTATCCGTGGCTATTTCTGAACAGCACCAGCATGGGATTTTCCTCCCCATATCCTCTGACAAGAGTGGCGCTTTTTGACCTAGCGGTTGTTGCACCCTTAATCCAACTGAAACTTAATTGGGACGTATAGGACTAGCCTTTTTTTAAAACAAAGACGGCGACAACGACAACACAAACGGTTGACGCAACCTCAAACCAAAAATTCAAACACTTTTCGTTCGCCTGGGCCCTAAATCTCTTTTTTGGGGGGGGGGGGGGGGGGGGGGGGTTTGATTAAGGATGCGTCAACCGTTAGGTCATAAGCACCACTCTAGCCTAGGGGAGGGGGAAGAGGGGCCCCTGCTGGTCAGAACCCGCCCCGGGAAAGGGGGAGGAAGGGGGATTTTTTCAGTTGGGGCTCATTGTCTTTGTAAACGTTCGTTGTGTCATTTTCCCGTCTCGGGGAGGTCTAAGGGGAAAGGGGGGGGTGTCCCCGACGACGATTGCCCAAACTCGCCCCCCCAGTTTTTTTTTTTTTTTCATTTTTTTTTTTTGGTTTTATTACGTTTTTTCTCCCCCCCTTGTTTTTTTTTTTTCGGGGAAAATAATATAAACCCGTTATTTCCGGGGTGGCCCTTTTTCCGGGGGTTGAAAAAAGTTTTTTTTAAAAAATCAGGGCCGCCAAATCTTGGCAGGAGGAATTTTTGAAAATTACCCCTAAATACCTATATGGGCCCCTAACCTTCATAGGCTGGGGGTTTGGGCCTTTCGTTACGTGTAACAAAATAAACTAAAAAAACCATTTTTAACCAAATATAATTATCTAACTTAACTTTCCCGGGTACCTCAAACAAAAGGCTTTCTCCCTTCGGTTTTTTTTTTCCCCCCCCCCCCCCCCCCTTTCAACGACTTTGGGGTTTTTTTCCCCAGGTATTCTTTGACATCGTTTTTGTTCTCCCTACTCTAGCCTGTGTATTAACACTTTTTGTGGCGGAGATGGGAGCTCAAAATAACCAATGTGTAAAAGATATAGGTAGAAATATAAAACAAAAATATATTAAATGGGTAAAACCCTAATGTTGAAAACCAAAATTTAATTGTATAACGTTTATACATGAAAAATGTGTAACAGTGACACTGTTTATCGTTTGACTTTTATTTGCTAGAGGCAGGGCCAGAAAACGATCAATCCCTAAAACTCTTATGGCTATATTTGCCTAAATAAATAAAATGAAGTACTATATAAACACAAGCTAAAAAATACTGAAAGAACCACATGCAAAATGACTATTTATATATATATATATATATATATAATGATGTCAAAAAATAATATATAATCGTTATATATTCTATGGGCATGTTACTCTAAAATAATGAGAGAGAGATTGATTGATTGAGGTCTTTATTAAGGCGGGATTGTGACTAGGAAATTTTTATCTTCCATCCAACCTGCGAGAGAGAGAGAGAAAGAGAGAGAGAGAGAGAGAGAGAGAGAGAGAGAGAGAGAGAGAACGTTCAGGTAGTTGTCAGGTAATTAGTGTATGGGCTTAATACCTGCGTGGGTATATGAACCTATACCACGATGGAACTATGTCGTCGTTGATAATTTGTCACTGTGATCAAATTCACATCCCTTTGTGAACATAGAGAGAACTATTTAATTAAATTACGATAAAGAAACAAACCCACATGGCTTGCTCTCACAACGTTGAATCACCTTAGAACCCTAATCCTGTAACAAATCATCTTTACATCTGAGAGATGACAGTCGCTCTCTACAATCGTGACGTCATAAAAACGAGGTAAATCGGAACAAAAGACAGTCGTGACCGGAAAATTTAAGTGTTGCCCAAATTATGTTAGGTTAACTCGTTAATCTTGTAATTTTCCTCGTCGTTTTACGTGGGACCCCGAAGGATTTGTGAGTTTTTACGTGGTTGCCTGTAGAAGGTCGTGGGTTCATGGTAGGTAGTTACTTTGTGAGTCTTTGGGTCATTTTTCAAAGAGGGTGAAATGTTGCAGTTTATCTCGTGAACTGGTGACATGACCGCACACAAGGGTTTTGCTAACTTGTGAATGAACGTGGATCTAACTAAAAGTGGTTTCTCACTAATAAAGTATAGGCACTTGTGGGTTAAAGGCTCATTCACAAACAACTTAGGCCTCTAACTTTACAGCTAACTTATCTTCTAACTTTAGGTGGTGTTTATGATAGATGTTTTAAACCAAATCAAACAATAAAGATTTGCAGTGTTTACTTTTATCGCGCCAATGCTTTTTGCCAATGCCAAATTGTCGGCTCGAGTCACTCTCTGATTGGGTTTTATTCTTAATATTAAGTTAGTGCTAAGTTTAAGTTTGGATTTTGCAAAACTTTCGGCTGCTGAAAAGTGTAAGTTAAAGGCTAGTTTTTGGTCATAAACAGACATGTTTTTTCCCATAAGACAAACCTTTAAGTTAGCGGCTAAATTAGCGACTAAGTTGGTTGCGAATGGGCCTTAAAGCGTAGAATTATAATTTTCCGTTTGTAGTAAAAAAGTTTTCTTCTTACGCTTAACGATCAACGTTTAAAAATCTTGACATAGTGTTGTTGTAGTTTGCTTTGAATAAATGTTATGTTAAAAAATAATAAACTAATGTCAAATTGACATTTCCATCATATTTTTTAAAAAGTAACACAATATTTTGGCTGCTCCTCTGCTTTCATTAACAAGTGCGCACAAGCTTGAAATTTGTCTTTTGTTTTCATACCAAATGTTGTCCATCCAGCGTCATTTTAATAATGTTATCATTTGATTGCTTCTTTTTTAGGTAGTCAGCCCAAATTTAGTTGAATTTCACACTTTGGATGACTGATTCTTCCTTCTGGACGAACAACACTAGAAATGGCAACAGAATACGAATTTCAAACTTGTGTGCACTTGTTAATGACTGAGAGTAGTAGCCGAAAAATTGTGTGAATTTGTTTCAAATAATGTCAATGTCAAATTACATTGATTTATTATTTGTTAAACATTCAACTTTTTTGTCCAACAAAAAAAAACTTTATATATTACAATTTGTTAGTAAGTGTGTGTTTTATTGATTCTTGTTCAAGAAAAGGATGGGGACTATGACAACCCAATGCAGTAGAGAGAAATGTGTGCGTGATGGTTGTCTAGAGGGGGAAGCGGTTTACACTGTGAGCCCTGACAAGTATCCAGGAATCCAGTGTCCCCTCCAGGGATATGAGGGACATGGGATGAATCCTTGAAATGGTGATCCTGGAGATGAATGAAGAATATGAAGTTTACCTTTTTTCTTTTTTTCCGTTTGTGTTCATCGTTGTTTGTGGAGGGGAAGTGGGGGGTGAGGGGCACCACACAATTACAGTTTGTAATATGGAGCAAGACTCAATTAGTTAATTAAAAAAAAATATATATTCAACTGACCATCAAGAACGTTATTACAAACGTTTATTTACTGTTCCATGAACGATGTTTAAAATATATTATGTTTTTGATTTTGTTAACATAAATTATTTACAAGTAGAACGATCCTACTCAAGCAGGCTGTAATCACACCGTTCTTGTTAATAAGATTAAACTTAATAAAAATACTTTTATTACTCTGATTAGTTAGTTTGCATATTATAGACTTGAATCAACAATTCCGTAAAACGATTCTAAGTTCAAACCAATCAATTTCTCATTCTTGGCGAACTCCATTTTTATGTAAGACATTCCTCTTATTTACCGAGTATAATCCGTTGTTTACATATTTCAATCATGATATAAATATAACAAGTATCCATTTGTAAATATTAATTCTGAGAAGTAAAGCTTTTACGTCATTCAATTTTTTAATGATCTATATTGGAGTTATGATATAACTCTAACTTATTAGTTTGATGTGTAATTTTCTAATTTTAGAACTGGTTTATTGCAAGAGTCGATGTTTGCCTCGTATTATCTGACCAATAGGTCAAATTTCACAGTAAATAATACTTTACTTCGAATAAGAAACTGCTACTTCGACTATGATCCCTGAAATAGTTTCCAGTTTCTCCTCCGATATCGGTTGACCTTTATTGAAACATGACGCAGATAATCCTATCATTGCGTAGAAGAATAAAAAAACTTTATATTTTTAAGTTTAACGGATTAGAAAAGTTGGCATTCGTAGTTGTACAGAGCTAACTCACTACTGTGAATAAGAGTGACAAGATGGCGTCGCTTGTTGTCTTGTTGTCGGTGCTAGCTTCAGCGTGTTTGGTTTCTGGTTCGGTTGATAATAGTCAACTGTGTGATACATCAAGTATGAAGCTGGTGTTGACCAGTCATTTTAATAGGACTGGAAAGTGGCATTCTCAAGTTAGTACTGTAAAACTAGGCCGCTTCGCGAATGCTGTTTAAGTCGCGTTGATGGATGAGCTTTTTTGTAATTTTTTAGTTTGCTTGGGATCTCTTTACTTTTGCAAGTGCTAATTGAACGCATTGTAGGTGATTGTTGTCAAGTTTCTATTGTTACTCGTTAATTATGTTATTATAAAAACCTAAAAAAACTTATATCAAATCTTTATTTCTATGGATTCCCGGCTAACTTTTCCAAATTTTCTTTCAAAAGGTACTACATCACCATAACCTTAATGTCCATGTATAATATGAACGTTGTAGCCCCACCCGTTTTGGGCAGAATTGGCCCAAATGTCACGAAAATATCGCACCTAAAAATCGAAAAAAAAATCGTAAAAGTACAAAATTCATGAGAAATATTTCTTTTATTTAACCCAAAAACTTGGCAGATCTAAGCTCAGAGATTTCAAAAGTCCCCTCCATTTTCATGAAGATCGCATATGTCGTTGGCCCGGTAGAGAGCAAACAAACAGACAAAAATACAAAAAACATTGGAGCTAAATTTTTTGAGGGGTCAGTGTAATTGAAGTCCGCTTCGCTCATCCCAAAAATTGATCATTACATTTTTTAGGTGACTTAGTTTTGGGAATTCAAGTATGTACTCAATCATTCCTTCGTTGTTTGGAGGGCAATCCCAGTGGAATGTTTTTTCTCAAATATGAATAACAGCATATAGTTTTCTTGGAATTATGTTGTTATTTTTTCGCCTGTGCCCGTGTGTTTTTTTTAATTAACTTTTCTTGTGTTACAGTGAATGTTACTATATTTTAAATGTTTAATCATTTTTTATTTCGATAATTGATGACACAAGTTTGCTTTTGAGATTATTGTGATGAATAAAACAAAATTGGTTTAGAGACAACTTTTAAGTGCAAGTGAGGCTAATGTTAGTGATTTTTTATGTCTACTGCATTTATAACGATTAATGAAACCATTAAAAACGCACATTTAACAATATTTTTTGCTAATTTTGACTTTTTTATGGCATCTTTAACGGGTTTTATTGATAAGTTGACTTTATAACACAAAAATAATTTACAGTATAATAATAGTACAAGGGACCCAAGTTTTGAATCAAAACGTCGATAATTTTTTGACGTTTTGAGTGGTCACGTGGTCTGATAACGTCGATTTCCTCAAAAAGCTAATTTTGAAATCAAAACGTCTTTTTTTAACGTCCCACAACGTCTTTTTTTTACCACGAAAAAATAGCTTGTGGGACAGCTGGGATGATGCTTTTTGCGTTACGCCCTCTCAATATAATATACTCGTTCGTCCTATGCATGTTTATACAAGGCTGTGGTTAAATTCGAACACTTGGACTTGGCATTTTGGGGCTAGGCTATTACGATGTATTTGGCATTTTCAATTTTATAAAAAAACTAATTAATCTTGATTTCATGGCCCCAACTAGGGTAAGGCCTAGGCCCTACATCAAATTAGGGCTACCTAGGTCGAAAGCCTATTAATAGGCTAAGCCTAGCGCCTTGGACCTAGGGCCGCCTTGGCCCCTAGCTCTTGTCAACATTCAGACACCTCGGTTTTATTTACCTTTTAGCATGCATGCGAGTTATTTCCACGACGCATCTTGTTATTTTATGTTATGAAACGTTGAGTTTTGCAGATTCAAATCGTGTATTGATGAAAAAAAGATCTTCTTGCTGTTCAAATGCATGTTGATTTTATTTATAGGTTATGTTCGGCACTGCGCTGGGAGACGTAAACAAACAAGGAAATGCAAAAAACTTTAGAAAAACATGTAATATGTATAGTAGGCCTATCTTTGTCTGAGGTCTTTGGGTGGGAGCATAGAATACTCATATTTGATTGGTCCAGAGTTCGGCAATGTTCGGCTAGCGGGAGAGATAGCTGACGGGAAGAACAGCAAAGCAAGTTTATCTCACAACGTCAGTAGAAAGATTCAAAACTAGCATTTCATTCAAACCACAAAAAATCGACGTTATCAAGTGACGTTATGAAAGTGACGTTTTGATCAAAACGCTTATTTCAAAACTGGGTCCCAGTATTCGCTTTTGAGGTCACATTGTAGGCCTACACTGTTAAAATAAATAAATATTCCTATTTCAGGTAGTGTTTAAACAAGACGAGCGGTTGTCTGACGATGGAGATGATTCGGGACAGTGGAAGATGGACGTTCATCAAACTTCCTCAGTCTGTGAGGAAGGGAAATCAACACTCGAAACAACTCTATATCTTACGGGTAAATATTTCACGATCCAAATTTGGTTCCTCTTTCTGTGGTGGATTAATGGCAATTCACAATGATATGATCATAAATTTTAATACAAACAATGTTTTGTAATTATAACTTTATTTGGAACTACGTTTAGAATTATGATTGTTGATTTGCGACTTTTTTGTATCATTTCCAATAATTTGTTGATGTTGATGTTTATAAAATGTTGTTCAATAATTTGTTGAATCCGTAGACGAGGGAAAAATTTTAAAACTGCGTTTTTGCGCTTCTTGTCAACGCGACCACATGAAAAATTTGAAAGGAATATGATTTCAATAGTAAATCTTGTTGGATGTGAAAGTTAATATTGTGAAGTAGATCCGAGTCGATGATTGGAGAAGTTTGAAGAATTAAATTACGTTTACACACAAGTTATTTGTAGTAATGAGCTATTTGTATTTCAGTTTGTCATGGAAAGTCAAACTACTCTACTGCTAACAACATGACCTTGCGTTTCCTTTACAGCTCCAGTCTTAAAGCCTCTAAAACAAGCTCCACACGCACTACCAATCCTCGAAACCACAGGCCCCCCTAACACCCCCTCCCCCGACAAAACCTCCTCCGACCACCCCTCCACCTACAAAAACACCCCCTCAAGGTTACACCTGTTCGAAGGAGTAGGCTACTACAAGTTCCATCATGGCGTCACAACATGGCCAGCTGCGCGAGACAGGTGCGCGGAGAAGGCGGCCATTTGTTATCATCAACTCGCAAGCTGAGCGCGAGGTGGTCAGAAAGTTGTTCGCTGTACTTAATCCTCAATCTCCTGGATCCACCAACCCCGATCAAGTACACGTTGGACTGCAGAGAGTTGGGGACAGGAAATACGCAACGATATTTGGTAAGTACATTGCAGTTATTAATTATTATGTTTATACTAGCTCCAGCAAAAGAATGCAGATACTTTCGTCGCAAGTCGTAGTGGTGGGGGTGTTAAATGCGACAAAGACAACGACGACATGAGAACGGGGGGTCCCTTTCCTCCCCATACCAGTGGCTAGTTCTAACCAGTACGGGATTTTTGTCACGATATCCCCTTGGCTCGAGTGGCGCATTATTACCTAACATTTGACGCGCCCTTAATTAAAAAAATGATTTTGGGTATGACTCCAGTCACATTTTTTGTCACGTAAGAGATGGACGTTGTCCCTGGTCATGTTTCTTTGTGTGCGGTTCGTTGGTTTGTGGTTAGAAGCTCTTGCTTCCAATGCAGAAGCCCATTCCGTTTGATTCCGATGGACTCAAGTCTATAAGTTCTTGGCTTAGGAATGTGTAAACGGTGACTTACGAGCCGTCCTAGCAACGAGGCACAATTAATTCTGAGGTTGTTCCGAACTAGCCTTATTAATTCTGGCGTTTTCCGCGGGTAGAATCGGGTCCAGCTTGATTGATAGGTGTTTCCAAATTCGGTCACTAGTTGGTCATTGCCCGCTCGTCGGTGGTGTCGGCGCCAACAAGATTGGCTGGTCGGCTTTAAATTTAATGCCTCCCACCGCAACTCAGTTATGTGACTGACTGGGTAGTGACTAAATACGAAAATATGTATTTATTTATTTATTTATTTATTTATTTAATTATTTATTTATTTATTTATTTATTTATTTATTAATCTATGAATAATCTGTTACAGGGGTGCCAATTGAGCAAACCGGTTTCTCGGAATGGTATTCTGGACAGCAAGCAGTGGTGCCAACGAACCCTGTATATCCATCATGCAGCAAAACATCTCATATAACGATATTTCTTGCAGTAAACAGATCTTACCATCAATTTGCGAATTTCCGATGAATAAACTTAATTGATAGGTAGGACGTGAAATTAAACTATGTACCAGGTTCAATATTAATATTAAAATAACCATTGTACTAATTTCGAAATATTACTGTTTAGTTTTATAAAAATGGGTTTTTAAGAGTAAAAAGTCCAGTGATTAATTGCTATGTTTTCGAAAAAAATTATTAACTCGGGAATTGTTTCTAATAAAGTTATCACAATGTATGGCATGGAATTTTGATTTGATCGCCAATTGCTTTTTTATACAGGGAGAGGAGGGCCCCGATGGCCAAGAAAATGTCCGTATTTCAGAACCATTATCATACTTCTTACCAACTGTGTACCTTGGCGTAACGCGCGGGGAGGGGGACTCGGACTTAGTAGCTCCTGAGTTCTGTTCCTGCCACCACCAATCCTATTGTAGTTATTTGTTTATAATCCTGTCAAATAAGATCGTATAATGACGTTTGGAGAAAAAAATTGCGATGTCGCTGAATTTTTGCAGAGACCTTCCTTATATAATCTTATTAACATACTAAACTCCCTACAATCGGATGGAGCTTCGGCCGCCATATTGGAAAATGCCGGCCAAAAAGTGTTTCTTATCAAATATCTCCAAATCGGTTTGAGATAGACAAAATATCTCAATGGCAAAAATATTCCCCATTTAATTCCCTACAAAACAGGTGTCTTCTATAGTTTTGGTAGGGGCAAACGTTACGTCACAAAATCGTGGTTTATATGTGCTCATTGGAGTACCAGCTTATTTCCAAATTTTCACGCCCAGCATCAAACAATGCAGGGTAAATCCGTAAGAAATCGATCTAAATACAAAAGGACTTTTGTACGGGGTTCATGAAAGCTTCCACAGTATTTTTAAAAACTTAGGTCTGCGAAATCGAATTTTGCATTTACCCGGAATTTTGGTTTTTCCATGTTGGCATTTCCTCAAAAATGCCATTTTGACTGTCCATTATTAATTGCACTAAATAGCATTGGAGGAAAAATTCTTCCTACGAACATTGAATGACTCAAATAATGATCCGATTACAACCAAAGTTTTAATCCAATATGGCTGCTAATTCCTAGTATCCACAGCATCAAAGTGAATTATGTAACAAAAAGAGTGTAAAAACAGCACGAAAACAGTATTCATATTGTGAATATAGGAATTAGCAGCCATATTGGATTTAAACTTTGGTTGTAATCGGATCATTATTTAAGTCATTTCAATGTGCGTAGAAAGAATTTTTCCTTCAATGCTATTTAGTGCTTAATAAAAGACAGTCAAAAATGCATTTTTGAGGAAATTCCGACAATGGAAAAACCAAAATTCCGGGTAAATGCAAAATTCGATTTCGCAGACCTGATTTTTAAAATACTGTGGAAGCTTCATGAACCCCGTACAAAAGTCCTTTTGTATTAAATCGATTTCTACGGATTTACCGGTCATTGTTTGATGCTGGGCGTGAAAATTTGGAAATAAGTGGTATTCCAATGAGCAACATATAAACCACGATTTTGTGACGTAACCTTTGCCCCTACCAAAACTATAGAAGACACCTGTTTTGTAGGGAAGTAAATGGGGAATATTTTGCCATTGAGATATTTTGTCTATCTCAAACAAATTGGAGATATTCGATAACAAACACTTTTGGCCGCCATTTTCCAATATGGCGGCCGAAGCTCCAGTCCGATTGTAGGGGATTTTAGTATGTTGTAAGTTTTCCTTTTAAAAGGAAAGGTCTCTGAAAAAATTCACCCGGACATCGCAATTTTTTCCCCCAAAAAATTCTTTTTTGACGGGAAATTATTACAAATGCAAAATATTTAACCCCTCAAAAACCGCCCCTTAAGCATTATTTCACAATCCCTTTACCCCAAAAATATTTTGTACTTTCGACACATGAAGGACCCAGCAATTGTTTTTGGGGAAATTGATTTTTTAAGATAAATTGATATTAATTGATTTTTTCATACAAAATTTTTTAAAATTTGGGTCCCAAAAAAAATATACTTTTCCCTTTTAAAATTTTTTGGAAAAAAATGTTTTTTTTTTACGTCATGGGTTTTTTTATAGCGATGTTTTTTTTTATTGGTTTTGTAAAAAATTTTTATGGTCTGGCGTTTTTCTCCCCTCCAAGGGGGGGTTTAAAGTTGGAATTGTCAGCGGTAAATCCGGTTTCTAAGGGAGGTTCCTGGGTTAAAAAGTACCCTCAGGTGCTGACAAGCCGAACTGAAAGCCATTTTATGAATTTTTGGAAAGATTGACTTGATCAATTTTAAATTTACACGCCCCCGCTAAAAAATCGTTAGGACTGAGTGAGAACAAAAAATACGAATTTTTTTATTTATTTTTTTTGGGTTAACAGTCCCAATGTAGGGCACCGCAGTTAAAACGTATTTTTTCTAAAAATTACCTTTTTCGACGTTAAAAGAAAGAACTCGTTTTAGATTAGATATAAAAATGAAAAAAAATTTGAACAAAACATTCCCCCCCAAATTTCCAATTTTTAAAATGTAAAACCCAAATCGAAAATTTTAACGTGTGTTTCTCGCTTTTTTACCTGTTTCCAAGCTCTCTAAAAACTCTAGCCCCGTTTTTGATAACTTTAAACTCTTTATGCTTTTTTTTCCTAGATCCAATCTGGAAAAAAGGGGTTTCTTTTCGATTTCAAATTCAAAAATTTTTTAAAGTGTTTTTTTTAAAAAAATTTGCAGGAGACTTTCAAATTCCCCTTTAAAAATATATTTGTTTAAAGAAACCAAAATTTCACGTTGGGGTTGAATTTTATTCTTCGGCCTTTGCGTTATCAGTTTTGAACAATAGTTCAAAGGGGGGTATTAATAGACAAAAGTATTTTTATTTTTTTTGCAGATTTGTGAAAAAAATTTTTAAAAATTTGGGCGAGGTTTTTTTTTTATTTATTAAATCTTTAAAAAAAAATTATGAACACTTTTAATTATGTAGTTGGAAATATAAAAAAAAAAAACCATATCATGAAATTTTTTAAATAAAATTTTTCCAATGAAAATCAGATGGGGATCAGGGGGTTAACCTAATAATACGAATGTTTTTATTTTATTTATTTAAATTTAATGAAAAGGGGAGTTTTTACTTATACAAATAAAAAAGTTTTATATCTTCATTTTAAAATTAAAATTCCCAAAACTATACCACGTCACCCCTTGGTTAATTTGTTCGTTTTGGTTAACGTCTCATATTAATGCGCTATGGGGCCCAAATTCGAAAACGATAGGGGTTTTATAGAGGGGGAGAAGGTGAATAGAAAGGAGGGGGAAAAAACCCGGTTTCGGACCTATACCAAAAATCCTTTCGAAAAGTACCAAGGGCCCCAAACGGTTTTATACCCAAAAGCCGAAAGGACGTGAACCCCTTGGGACTTTTTATATATGGGTTCCTCCACTAACCCGACTGCCGATCAGAGCAAGGAGAACGAAGCCTTTACAACAGTATCGAACCCCCATCTGCTCAAACCCAAGGGGTAAAACGGGTTTCGGGGCAGAGCGGTCCCCCATTTCCCCTTTCCTGATCACGCCCGGGGTTGCAAAACGGGGTGTTCGGTACGAACCGGCTTAAACGCCCGCGGTTTAACCTCGGGCTCTCCCCCCTGTTCATCAAAACACACGGCGATACTGAACAAAACACTTTTCTTTTTGTTTCACAAACGGGGACAAAACCCGGGCTTTATTTTTCCCTCGCCCCCCATTTTTCCCGCCCCCCCTTTGTCCCCCCTACGTCACAATCTTCCCCTAGAGGGCCCGGAAGTACTTTTCCATCCCCACCCTATTTTCCAAAACTGGGGGGTGGAATCGAACCGTACAAAAAAGATTAAGGGGGTAGTCCTCCCAATATTAAAACCCGCTAAATTACAGTAATTAAAAGGGGAAGGGGCCATGAGGGATTTAGGATGTTTATCTGAAAATGGATCAAAAAAAATTGGGAAAATACTTTAATGCTATCGGGAAAGAAAGTAAAAAAGTTGTGTTTTAAACCCCTACGTTCCCTTCAAAACAGGATAAAAAAAATGGGAATTTATTGTTTCATGGGAAATTGTAAAATTTTCCCCCAACGGGGTTTGATGTCCTAAAAGCGCGCTTATCCCTTAAAAACCTTGTTAAAAATAATAAAAATAATAAAAATAATAAAAATAATAATAATTAATAATAATAATAATAATAAAAAATAAAAATTTAATAATAATAATAATAATAATAATAAAATAATAATAAAATAATAAAAAAAATTTTCCCTTTCGTGGGCAAAAAACACCCCACTTGTTTGAACTTTTGGACAATTGTCACGGAAAGCGAAAACAAAGGCTCTTTTTCACACTTTCCCTCAACTTATTTTACACTAAAAAAAAATAAAATAAAATAAATTTTTTTAAACGACCATATTTGTGAGATTTTTAATGGCTGATAGTTCCAAAATATTAAAAATGTCCCGAGAAATTTAAATTGCTTTTTTGACCACTCCCAAAGTTTCATATTTTGACCTTCCGGCCCAAAGGAAAAATATTTGCCAAAACCACTGTTTTTCGCCCCCTCTTAAGGTTTTAAATGTAGTAAACGCTCTGGTGATTGCGAAACAACCCGCGTCTCTCGTCGCTGCCAATCAAACCCCTTTTTTAAATAAACATTCAGGACCTTGAGGGAAAAATTTTTCCCCCGCAGACGATCCCGTAAAGTCGAAATGTCGTCTCCATTTTGCTTTTTTTCAAAATCGGATCTTTGGGAGCTAAAATATTAAAGGGTTGTGATGGGGCCTTTTTTTCTCGTACGGGGGCGGTGGGGTAAAATTCCACACAATGCCCCCCCCCCTCCCCCCCCCCCCCCCTTCCGAAAAAAAGCCGCGATTTCCCGGGCGGAAAAGGGGGACTTTTTAACAAGCGAAATCAACAAATATTGTAAACCTGGGGAAATTTTAAAGCCGAATTTCAACAGGGGAGAGAGAGAGGAGAGAGAAAAGAGAGAGAGTAAAATGTCAATACTTTTAAAAACCAATCAAAAGGGATTTTTGCATTTTTTTAAAACTGAAGAGAAAAAAAAAAAAAAATGCTGAGAAGTAAATGAGGGGTTTTTAGTTTGGGAGACATTTAAAGTCGATTAGAGCGCACATCAAAAAGGAAATTTAAACAAAACAAAATTAATCGAGAAACTACGAAAAAACAAAAATAAAAATAATTTGTAAATTCAAAAAAGAATAAAATTTTTTTTTTTTAAAATCCCATTTTTGTGAAAAAAAATTACAATTTGTTTAGTAGTTGATGACTTATTTTTAACACATTTGGTCAAATACAATACCCCTTTCGAAAAACTTGCTTCCTAAAATTTTAAATTTTTCTTAGTATTTCTAATTTTACTTTGGGTACGTTTAAATATGCCCCTTTTGCTAATTTTTTTTCCTCAGACAATTTAAAACATATGAACGGGGACTTTGGTTTTCGTGTCTCAGTGCCCCCAACCCCCTAACCTTGGGCTCGCCCCCCCAAAAGGGAACGTGCGAAAAGTACCCACGATTTTATCGTTTTTTAATGAACCCCTATGGCATTTAATATTTTTTCCCACCACACCGTGAAAATTTCCCCCCCTTAACCCAAAATACCCCCCAAAAAGTTTTTTTAAAATACATCGGGGGGACTTTTCAGAGGGGGAAAAAAAAATCGGAGGGGTTTTTTTTAAAAAACGTTCGAGCTCCACCCCGTTCCTTTTTACTCTAGAGATGACCTTTTGCCACCGGGGAAATTTGGAGGGTCTGAGAATATAAAAAATTATTGACCAGTGGCGTAGGAAAGGGCTTGTCAACCAACACAGTGGGCATCTGGATAATTTTCCCTACTTTAGTCCCTTAAGGTTTAAAGACCCCACCAATAATTAAAACCACTCAAAATTTTACATTTTTATTCATATTTCAAAAATGCTGAAAATCAAAAACGTGTTTAGGTATGGACAAAAAAAAATGTAGTTTTGTTAAAAACTATATCAGAAATTTTTTTTATTGAAAACAAATTTATTTCTAGAAAATTTCCCCTGCGTTTTGTAAAAAAATTTTTTTAAAATATTATTTTGTTGTGCCCTGCATCTATGAAATTAGTTTTTTTTTTAGTTTCCCCCCTTCAAAAATCATTTTTTTTAACTGAATGGATTGGCTTTAAAAAATTTTAATAAGAAAAAATAAAATAAAATAAAAATAATATGCATGAAATTTTAAATTAAATTTTAAAATTAATAAATTTACTTCTCATAACATAAAATCTTGAAATCATGAAAGGAAATAGTTCGGTCAATACTAAATTCTTTTTAAAATTTTTTGCTGCTTCTTAAGGGGTTTTAAATTGTGGGGGGGGGGGGGGTTTTTACGCCTTAAGCTAAATTTTTCTTTAAAAACCCCCCCCGGGGGTGCAATGTTTGCCCCCGCTTCATGTGTAAAAGAAAATTTAAAAGGGGAAATTTTCCGGGGTTTTTTTAATAGGATTAAAATCCCCCTTGCATTCGCTTTTAACCCATTAACAACTTTCGGAAAAAAGTTTCGGGCAGGTTTGCGATTTTCTGTATTCGGCCCGTAAACCCCCCGAATCAGATCCAACCTTTTTTAAACGCATGACCCCCCATTTTAAAACGTAAAATTTTTCCCCCTTATGTTTACCCACTACTTGTTTGGGTTGCACCAATAAGTGGGGTGAAAATAGCCCCAAAAGGGAAATTTTTTAAAATAAATACTTTTAAACAGGGCTACAAAAATAATACCTTATTGGTCTCTGCTCCAATGTTTTGTTCCCTTTAAAAAACACAAATAACACTAATTTATTAATAAAATTATTTAAAAATTTAAAATTTAAAAATTAAAGTTAAAAGATTCTAAAACAAAACCTACAAACTAACAAGTGGGTTTTTTTCCTCTACTTTTGAGTGCCCTAAAAAAACCCTTAAAACTAACAAACTAACTAACTAAAAAATACGAAGGGGCCCATTAAAATTTTATTTTAAAAAATATTAATTACTATTAAAAAGTTTTAAAATTTCCCTTTACATATTGTTTGGGCCGGAAATTCCCCTACCCCAAATTTTTCTACGAGAAATTTGGATCACTGTAAGAAAAAAGGGCAAAAAAACGGGGAAATTTTCACCCAAAAACAACTTTTTTAAAATTACAAAATCCTAATTTTTTTTTATAAATGTTTTCCCCCTGGGGTTTTACCCAAAGGGTTTAAAAAATCGTTGGGCTTTTTATCTTCAAAAAAACATCACAAAAAAAGGGGCAAAATCTTAAGGTTTTTCTTGAAAAATCCTTTACTTTTAGGCTGTTGTGCAAACGTTTGGGCCCCTAATGTTCAAAACTTTTTAAATTTACGTGATTATATTTTCCTGGCATTTTGATTTTAAAAATGAAAAAGAACTGAGAAGTTAAAAATGTTAGTTTTAAAAAACTTGGGGAAAAAGTTTTAAAAAGTTAATCTTTTTTCCCTTACAAACCCTTCAAAAAATTACGGGGTTTGACTGTGATTTGCATTGTTTAAATGTCTCATATTAGGGCACTAAGGGTTTTTAAAATTCGAGACATAAGTTATGATAGATGTGGGTGGTGGGTAAATTTAGAAAGTGGGGGGGAAAACTGGGTCCCGGAAAAGTACCCTATCCTTTCAAAAATGAAACCAAAGGGGCCCCAAACGTCCCTTTCCAAAAAGGAGGGTGAAAACCTTGCCCAAAAATAAAAGGTCCCCCCTAACCCCGGACTGCCGACAAAAACGTCAGGAAAAAACGAAGCCTTTCCCCTATCCCCTCGCCCCTCCATCTCTTACCCAGCGTAAAACGTGGGGTTTTCCGGGGCAGAGGGGTCACCCACCCACCCCTGCCACGCCCGAAGAGCAAACATCGAAAAACACTATAAATCGGGGGTTTTTTAAAAAACCCAACTAATGTCCTCATCTTGATGTTTTTTTTGTGTGAGGGTTTTCTTTTTTTTGGTTTATTTTTGGTCCATGTTTCCAACGTCCGTTCCCTCGCAAAACGACTGGAGAAAACATAAAAAAAATTTTCATCAGGTTTCCCCATTTTGGGGGCATTTTTTGCGTTTACACTTAATTATTTCTATTAATGGGACAAAAAAAAGAAAAGGAAAACCAATTGTTTACCTTTTGCTTTGGGGTGGGAAAACTTAAAAATCCCATTGTTAACGGAAATTTTTTTATACTGAAAAAAGAGTTTTTCACTTTTTAATTAACATAATTTATCCCTGGGAAAAAGGGCGCAGTTGGACGCTTTTTAAGCGAGCCGTGCAAAAAGCAAAAAAACCCAACAATGCACTTTTTTTTAAAATTTTAAAAAATTTTTCGACGTTCGCGTCCACGGGGGCCATGTTTCCGATATTATTTTTTATTGCCAAGGTTTTTTGGGTAAACCCGTAGTAGGGGGCCCAAGAGGTATGATTTTTTTTCCCCGTGCATCTTTGGGGAAGATTTTTGGGAAAAGGTTGAAATTCTATTGGTTTAGTAGGAACAAGTTTTTTGAAATTTTCCTTGCGGGCCTCCATGCTGCAGAAAGCGTCGGGGGCGTCGGGGACCCCCTTTTAAAACCGTTTTTAAGAGGGATGATTTTTTTCCGTGTGCCTTTTGTGATAGAGTGTTGCGGTAAAAATATTTTTTTAAAGAAAAAGCAAAACCAATTTTTTTCCCACTTATTTTGCAGGCCGGGGTATGCTTAAAAGGGCGTCGGGAGCGTCGCGAGGGCCCTTATAACGTTTTTTTAAAGAGAAATTTTTTTTTTATCTCATGGGGCCTTTCGTGTTTAGAGTATTTTGCGGTAAAACTGTATTCAAATTAAGTAAAAACATAAAAGGGTTTTTTCACCCAACCCTGCAGGTCCGGGCCCCACGCTTCCGAGGGCGTCGGGGGGGGTCGCAACCCCATAAAAGGGTTTTTCTTAAAAGAGGGTTTAAATTTTTTATCCGTGTCCCTTTTTCGTGTTAGAGTATTGCTTTGAATTGATTCTATTAAAAATAGCTTTAACAATTTTTAAAAGCACTTCCCCGCAGGTCTTGGCACGCTACGGAGGGCGTCGGGGGCGCAGGGACGCCCTAAAAAATTTTTTTTTAAAGAGGGATTAATTTTTTTTTTGGGCATGTGTTTTTTTGTGTCCCAGATTTTGGTGAATTGTATTCTATTAAGAAAAGCAAAAAGTTTTTAGAACCTACCTTGCAGGTCCTGGTAGGTTTTCAGGGGGGCGTCGGGGGGGCGTCCCGACCCCCTTTTAAAACGTTGATAAAGAGCTTGTTTTTTTATCACTTTTGGCCTTTCGTGATAAAAGAAATTGTGGTAAACTTTATTCAATTAAGTAATATCATTAAAGTTTTTGAAACCCCCTTGCAGGTCCTGGTGGGAAATTTCAGAGGGCGGGGGTCGGGGGCGTAAAAAAAAAACGACCATGACGTTTTTGGGGGGAAATGTTTTTTTTATCTCGTTTTCCCTTTTCGGTAGGGGTTTTGGGGTAAACATATTCTATTAAAAATAGAATCAATTTTTGGGGAACCTACTTTGCAGGCCCCGGGAAAAACGCTTCAGAGGGCGTCGGGGCGTGGGGGGGACGCCCAAAAAAGGGTTATTTATGGGGGAGGGTTTTCTTTATCTAGTGCCCCCTTTCGTGATGGGAGTTTTTCGGTTAACTGTCTGTATTTTTTTATTTAATAGAATACATTTTTCCCCCGCAAAAATTCCATCACGAAAGGTACGCGTAAAAAAAAATTGAAGCATCTTTTATCATCTTTTAAAATGGCGTCGCAACCCCCCCCAAACCCCCTGGGAAAGTTTTACCAGGACCTGAAAGGTGGTTTCCAAAAAATTTTTATTGCTATTATTTAATAAAATATATTTTTACCCCCCAAAAACTCTATCTCGAAAGGGACACGAGAAAAAAAATCATCCCCCTAAAAAAACGTTTTCGGGGCCCCGCGACGCCCCCGACCCCCCTCTAAATCGTACCCGGCCCCGGGCCAAAGTAGGTGAAAAAAAACCTTGAATGATATTATTTTAATTTTTGAATACATTTTTTACCACAATACTCTTATCACGAAAGGCACACGTGAAAAAAAATTAAAGCATTTTTAAATCAACTTTTAAAGGGCGTCGCGCGCCCCCGACCCCCTCTGAACCCTTCCCCGGACCGCAAGGTAGGTTCTAAAATTGTATGCTATACTTAAAAAAATTTAAAATTTCACCGCTTTCCCGTACACAAAAAAAAAAGCGTTTAAAAAATAACCCCCTTTTTTAAAAAACGCTTTATGGGCGTCGTGACGCCCCCGAGGGCCCCTTGTAGGTGCTAAGACCTGCAATTTTAGGTGCTTAAAAATTTGAAATCCCTATTTCTAAATAGAAAAACAATTCACCCCCAATATTTCAAGCACGAAAGGTACACGAGATAAAAATTCACCCTCTTTTAAAAAAAACTTTTTAAAAATTGGCGTTCCCACCCCCCCGACGCCCCAGAAGCGTGCCTGGACCCCCAAAAGGTTTGGGGAAAAAATACCTTTATGTTATTACTTAATAGAAAAAACAGTTCACCGCAAAAACTCTTTCACAAAAGGGGACATAAAGATAAAAAAAAAATTTTCTTAAAAAGCGTTATGGGGCGCCCGCGACGCCCCCCGGACCCCCTTTCAACTTTACCAGGACCTCCCAAAAATAGGGGCAAAACTTTTTGTATTTTTTTACTTAAAAAAATATAGTTTAACCGAAACCCTCTATAAACAAAAGGCACACGAGAAAAAAATCATCCCTTTTAAAAAAAAAGTGTAAGGGCGTCGCAAACGCCCCCGACGCCCCCCTGCACCATGGGAGGGCCCTCCCAAGGAAAAGTGAAAAAAACTTGTACCCTACTACGAAAGAGAAAAAAATTACGAAAAAACTTTCCCACAAAAGATGCACGAGATACCTGTTGCCCCCTCCAAGTATGTAAATCTTTCCCTTAAAAGGGATAAAACCCCAACCGCCATCTAGAGGACTTGACTATTGGGAAAAATATTTAAACTCTTTGGTGGAAAAATTTAATAGGCGTTTTTCCCAAAAGTTTTTGGGAATTACTTTTTTGGGTTTGGCATTGCTTTTAAAAAATTTTCGGGGGGCCCCCTTTTTTTTTTTTTTGGGTTTTGGGCCCCATGGAAACCCGTTACTTTTTTTTTTTATAAGGGAAAATTTCCCCCCCCTTTTTAAAAAAAATTTTTTTAACCCTTTTCCCCCCTTTTTAAATTTTCCCCGGGGGGGGGGTTTTTTTTTTTTAAAAAAAAAAACAAAATTTTTTAAACAAAAATTGGGTGGGGGGGGGAACCATTTTTTTTTTAAATTTTTTTTTGGCTTTTTTTTTTTTTTAATTTTCCCTTTTTTTTTTTTTTTTTTTATTAAAAAAAAAAAAAAAACCAAAAAACCTTTAATGTAATTTTTTAAAACTTTTTGACGATTTTGCCACAAAAACGAAGGGCTTCCCCAATGGAGAACAAAGCTTGCGGATGGTCAAATTTCAACTCGATCCGAGCCTTTCCCTTTGAAGTTAGGTTTAGGGCATAAAAAAAAACAAAAAAAAACAAAAAAAACAAAAAAAAAGAAAAAAGATTGGGCAAATTTTTTTCCCGGGAGAGGGCAAATGGAAACGCTCGGGTTTGCCCCCTTAATAAATTTAAATTTTCTATTTTCCCCAGAACCTCATTCAATTTGGCGATATTCCCTTTTGAAAAACTTTTTTATTCTCTCACACAAATGACCCCTTTGAAACTTTTATTTGTTTTTATTTTTGTTTTTTTTATTTAAAAAACCCCAAAAAAACTTAAAAAAATAAGTCCCATTATAAATTTTATCTTTAGGAGAAAGTGAAGAGATTTCGAATAGTCCTCAAGGGGCGTTTAAAGTATAAAAACGCCCCACTGCCCCTCCCCTGGACCCAAAGGATTTCATGGACGACTCCTATAAAAATTTTATGTTAGCATATGTTTTTTGAAGGGTTTTGTTGTGCATAGGTATCTACTTCTAGAAACTTTTTCGGAAAAACTTTGGGAATTATACTTCTACCCCGTCTGGGGAAAAGGGTAGCCCTTGGACCCAAAAGCATGGCTCTTAATCGTTTTAAAAACAGGCGAGCCCTGGCCGGTGGAACCCTTTACGGGGGGGTTTCTTTCCCCTTTTCTTGACGACCCCCCCGACAATCACGAACAAGGAAAAAGAAAACGATGAAAAAAGACGGAAAGACCCCTGACGTGAGAAACCCCCCTCCCCCCCCCCTCCCCCTGGCTGGTTCTGACCCGCATGGGACTTTTCCCCCCTTTTATTTCCCCCAAAGGAGAAATGCGCATTAGACCTAAACTGTTGAAAGCCCCTTAATACAAATAAAATTAAAAAACCCCTTTTTTAAGTTTCTGCGAAACGGGTCCCGCCCCTGTTTTAAAAAAAATAAAAATTTTGTCAGAAATATGGCAGTTCGAAGAAACAATATCAAAAACGTTGTTTTTGAAACTTTATTTTAAAAAATTTTTACTAAATTTAAATAATTTTTTTAAAAAATTAAAACATTTTTCGGGTTTTAATTTTTAAAACATTTTTCACAATTTTCTTTTTTTTTTACTTTTTTTCAAGTTGGGTTTAAAAATATGCAGATTAAAACCCGAATAAAAAAATCCTACTCGGTGGGGTATAGAACCCCGGTAATTTTAAAAAATTTTGGGTTTTTAAATTTTAAATGTAAAAATTTTTTCAAAATACGGAGGTTTTTTACCCGAATCAGGAAAAATTTGGGAAAACGTTTTTAAAAATTTATGGACATAAATTTTTGGGTTATGCTCCTCTATGCACACTTTTCTGTCCACGTTTCGTCTTTTTTTTGAAATAAAAAATTTTTTCGTGTGGAAACTTGCCCCGGTGTAACGCTTTCCTCTCTTTTAGGTTTCTAACTAGGTAATTGGAGTTAGGAAAAAAATTGTGGGGCGGATGGTTTCCCAGGGCCCGTTTTTTAAAAACTATATTCCCCCGATTCGCCCTTAAAAGACTAAGGGAAAACCCTCCAAAAAAAACCGTAGCCCGTAAAAGCCCGGGCCCCGAGGGATTTTTAACCCCCGGGGGGTTTCCCCAATTTTTTCCCCACGCTTAAAAGCCCGAGTCATCACTGTCGGAGAGTCGAAAAAGAATTTTTTCCCCCTTTGGGGGGGTTCCCCCAAAATCCCATTTCCGCCCTGGGGGTTTAAAAAAAAAGTCCCGGTTTTTTTGGGGGTTGGGGGTCTAACGTTCCGCGCCCACTCCCCGTGGGGACATTGAAAAGGAAAAAACTTCAATAAAAATTTCGTCACTTTTTTTTACTAAAAATAGTTTTAAAAATCCATGACGACAAATTGGGGGAAAACCCTCAAAAAATTTAAATTTCATCGAATGTTGGGGGAAGTTTTTTTGGGATAAAACAAAAATCCCCCTTTTTTAAGAGGAAAATTTCCCGATGGGGTAAAACCTAAAACTTAGGAGCTAGGCCGACAATATGTATTGTTAAGATTTTGATTTTTAGGGCCTAGGGGTACTTACGTCGAAAACTTGGGAATTGTGCCCTTTTTGGGGTAGGGGACCCCCTTACGTCCCTTGGCCCTTTAAAAAAGGGATTTCTCAAATTATTTTTGCACCCAAAATGTCAGTGACGCCTGCGAAAACACTTTATAGTACAAAAATAAAACAAAAAAAAAATCCCCTTTTTAAAAGACCATGGCCCCGGGGGTAAAATGATTGAAAAATTAAAATTTAAAATTTTTACGTTTTTGTCCGGGTTTTTTGTTTTATTTCAGCGTCCCCCTGCCCCCATCGATAATCTACTGACCCTATTTAGGTCCAAATTCTTTTTATTAGTTTCACATTGGAGCCGGGCCCCCCAGCGCGCAGGACGTTTTAAATTCCCCTTTTTTAAATTGGGAGGGTAGGGGACCTCCCCCAAAGGGGGAAAATTCTTTTTTCGACCCCTGCTTTTCGGGGATGCCCCATTGTAAATACACAATGATTAGATGGCCTGCTATGTCCCCTTCCCCCCAAACCCGTATACACACGACGCACCATCTGTTGCTCAAACACTTCAAAATAAAACATCTGACCCCTTTGTACATAAAACCTGTCCATGCCAAAGTAAATTTTTTTCATTTTAACAAGTGCATTATAAATTTGGCTAGTTTGTTTTGTTTTCCCCTTAAATTTGTTAGCTCAGTTTTAAGGTTTTCCCGCTGGGCTAGGGGGACGTCTGGGGTGAGGGACGGGGCAGGTTTTTTGTTTTTTTAAAAAAGGAACCCAAAGTGGGATTTTAGGAAAAATTTTTAAACTTTTCATGGTAAAAATAATTTTCTATTGGGGAAAAATGACAGTGTTGCGTGTGGGGAAATTTTTTCAATCCCTTTTAAAAGTGGGTTAAAATGAATATTAAAAATTTGGGGAAAAATTTAATTTTTTTCCCTTTGGAAATTTTTTTTTTACTCCCTCCATTTTTTCGGGTGGAAACTTGGGGGGAAAATTTTTAAAAAAAAAACATTTTTTAAAAAAAAATTTTCCAATTTTAAAAAAAAATGTCCCCTTCAAAATTTTTTTTTAAAATTTGTTTAATCGCCAAAAGCTATTAAGAGAAAAAAAATTCTTCCCAGCTAAGGGTTTTGGAAAATAAAATGTTTTTAATTTTTTTTTAAAAAGGGCCCAGGCAACAATAAAACCAAAATTTTTTTATTTAAAAAAAATTAAAACCCGAAAAAAAAATGTTAAAAATTTTTGAATAAAATTACAATTTTAAAATTTACCAAAAACCCAAAAAGTCTGAAAAAAATTTAAATGGTACTCCAACGGGGTTTAAGAAGCGTTTCCCCAAAGGAAAGTCCCCCAGAAGACCCCCGTCCTTGTTCGTATTGGGTGTTCACCACGCGGGCGACTTTTTTAACTACCCAGTGGGGTATTCCCTAATTTAAATGATTACAATTGCCTTTTTAGATTTTTATTTTTTTGTTTCTCTACACTCCTAAATTGAAATGGGCCCCAAAATGCAATTTACCCCCCAAAAACCCAAACTTTTTAGGTGTGGGGTTTGGGGTGGCGTTTTAAAAATTTGTTTTTTATTTGATTTGAAATCGTGGTTTGTTTTTATGTAAAAAAATTAATTTCCCGAGAATTTTTTGATATGATTTTAAAGTAGAATATTTATTTTAATAAGGTGGGGGTTAATTTTCTTTTGATTTTTAAAGTTGGGTTTTGGTTTTAAACAAATGGAATTTTAAATTTTAGATTAAAAATTAAATCTAAGTAATTTATTGGAAAAAAATCAACCCTTTTTAAAAAAAATTGGTTTTTTCCTTTTAAAGGGTTTGGGGTTTTAAAGTTTTTGGTTTGGCTAAAAATTTAAAAAATTAAAAAACGAGCCCCTTTCTAATTTATAGGATTTTTGATAGAATTTTTAAACTTCAAAATAAAAATTTCCCCACCTGGCAAGGTTTAAAAAGGGATTTTTTAAAAAAAAAAGGGTAATACTTAATAGATTCCAAAAAAATTTTAAACTAGATACAAATACCCGATAAAAAAGTAAAAAACTGGGGGTTTGGGAACCCCCAAACAAGAGTTTTTAATAATTTTAACATTTTATTTTTTTTGTTCTTAGATAGTATGTTTTTTTAAGTTTCTTTTGCTTTCCCTTCCTTTTGGGTCTCCCCAGGGCGGTTTTTTTTTAAATTACACTTCCTTGCGAAATTAAAAACGAACCTTTCATTTTACAATTTAAAATTTTCAGTATCCAAATAAAATGAAAAAAATTGGGAGCCTATACAAAAAAAATTGGGGGGGTTGCAAAAAATTAAAAAAAAAACGAAAACTTGGTGTTAACCCATGCAATGATCGGTTTTGGTTTTGTTGTCTTTATTTGAATCCGTTTTTCCGGAGAAATTTCCAATTGGGTTGATTTTATATCGTGGGATAAACGTCCCTTTGTTTTAAACCCGAAAACCGGGAGAATATTATTGTGGGGGAAAATTTTATAATTTTTCCCTTTTTCCCCGCCAGCGAACTAGTGTCCCCCCTTTTTTTAGTTGTGGCGTAAAATAACGTGTTAAAAGTATTGGGTTTTTAAACTAAAAACCCGAAAAAGTTTTCATCATTGGAAAGACTTTTTGGGTGAATGTGCTAGGCCCGGCTTGAAAAAAATTTTAACCCGGCCCTACTCGTTGGGGTATTTGCGGGTTCCCAAATTTCCCAAAGCAAAAAGGGCCCCCGGGGGGCGATTCTGTTAAGGTAAGGGGATTTTTAAAAAATTTTTAAACCCATCAGTTGTTTTGGGTGAAGAATTTTTTAAAAATGATTTGGAGCCGGCCCCCCAGTAACGAGGGCCCCATAATAAAAATTTAAAGTTGTTATGAATTGGTTTTTGGGTTTTTATTCTGGCGTAGATCCGCGGGTGGGTTCGCCTGGCCATACCCCGAATTTCTATAATTTTCCCATTAAAAATTTTTAATTTTTTGGGTTTGGGTTTTTGCTTCCCCCCTTTTGTCGAATTTCGTCGGGGGCCCACAGGGTTGGCAAAGTTTTTGCCTTTTGGGTTTAAAAAAAAAAAGTCTCCCCCCCCCCTTGAAAAACCCGGGTAGGGCTGAGTGGGGGGAAAATTAAAACGAAATTTTTTTTTAAAGACCCTATTACAAAACGAAAAATGTTCGCTTTCCCAAAAAATTTGGTACTTCCGGGTTTTTACCTGGAAATTATTTCAATCGTTTTAAACGTTTTAAAAAATCAAACTTGTTCTAAGGGCTTAGCACCCCACAATATTAAAACAACACTAATTTTTCTTTTTGGGTTAAAACCACAAACGCATTTCAAAAACGCTTGTTTTTTTACGTCCCTGTTTGGTTTTTTTCAAAAAAGTCCCCCATTTTTCAGAAAGCCGTCTTTTAAGTTTGTTTTTTTATTTTTTTTATTAATCTTACAATTTAAAAAAAAAAAGTATTGATTTGAAAAAAGCCCGGAAAATAGGGTTTTAAACCCAGACCCAAAAGGAATAAATTTATAACATTTTATTTGTGTAAAGTTCGTGAGAATTTTATTTAAAAACGTAAGGGTTTGGGTTTGGGTTTGGTTTTGGTTTTTAAAAAATTTCTCCCTTTTCCTTTTGTCGGCCCTTTCGTAAAAGTATAATATTTTAAATCTTTTTTAAACCCTTTTTTTTAGGGGGGGAATATTTTTTTTTTTCATTTTAAATCCAAAAATAGCTCGGTAGGGTGTACGCAAATTTCCCGGAAAAAATACCAATACAGAATTCCTCTATTTTTTTTATTCCCCAAAACCCTTTTTCCCAAAGGGGGCAAGAAAAAAATTTGTTTTTCCTTTTTTGCCCGTTTTTTTATGAAGAAACTCCCCATAAAAATTTTAATTTTTCAGGGGGGGATGCTCATTCTAAAATGTGAATCCCGGGAAAAACGGGCCCTCAAATTCCGATTTTGGGCCCCCAGTAAAAACCCCAAATTTTTTTAAAATCCCCCTTTTCCCTTTTAGCTGGTAAAAACGAACTAGTTTTTATTATCCCCAAATATTCATTTTTCAAATTTTAAAAACGAAAAGTTTTGGCCCGGAAGGTCCCCCAAATTTTGCTTTTTTTTTCACAAATTTCCAAAAAAAATATTGTAAACCCTGTTAAACGAAATTTTCCCCAAAAAAAATTCAAAGCAAGCGAAAATTTTTATTATTTTGAGAAATTTTTGTTGTTTTAAAATCCCGCCCCAAAGATTTTCCGATTTTCGAAAAAAGGGGGTAAAAAAAAAAAAGTTTTTTTAATAAAGTTTCACATAATTGATTTTTTATTTAAAGTTTTTTGAAAAAATCAGCCCATAGTATGATTAAAATCATTTAAATTAAAAAATTAATGAAAAATTGGACTATTTGAAAATAATAAATATTAAAAATTATTTTTTACTTTCAATTTAAAATAAAGAAGTCCGCCCCAACCGGGGTTCGAACCACGGGTCCCCCCCCCGCATTCCGGACAAGCTTCCCCTTTCCCCTAAACCCTTTTGGGCGGGTTAAAATTTTTTAAACTCCCGAATTGTAGTTTGGGATTAACATCTGAAATGTAAAGGGGAAAAAAGGTTTGAATCCCGGTTGGGCGCCAAATTTTTTTAAATTTCAATATTTTTAAATAAATAAAAACCCAAATTTCACCCCACGGGGGGTGTTTCCCCAAAAAAAATAATCGAGAATATAAAAATATTATTTTCAACCCCTGAAAAAAGTTGGTCCCCCGCCAATGAAAAAAAATTTGATTTTGGGGTTTTGTAAGAAAATTTTTAAATTTAAAAAACAATAAAATTTACATCCAAGGTATTTATAAATATGTTGGTGGGTTTTTAAAAATGATTTCGTTTTTTTTAAAGGTTTTTTGAGGTCTGGAAAAGTACCGTAAAAGTAACCAAATTTGTTTTTGTAACAAACTAGAAATCTAACAAAGGGATCTCCATTTAAAAGTTTTTTTAAATCAGCCCCAAAAAGAACGTTTAGTCCCCCTGTCCCCGTAACTGCTTGTACATAATAGATTTTTCCCACTGAAAAGACCTTTTTAATTTAGCAGCCGGGCCTGTTTTCCCCGAATCTTCCCAGTTCCGCGCGCCCCCGGGCGACTTCAAAGAGGGCGCGGCCCAGGAAAAGTTTTTTTTGTCCGGGCCCTTGGGTCCCCAAAGAGATGAATAAATCTTTTGGTCACGGGCTTCGGTCCCCTTTCCGAGGCCAAATTGTAAAGACGAGGTTCCCTTTTTTAGTAATTTGGTTTTTTCCCGGGGGATCCTTTTCCCCTTGGGGGTTTCCCTTTTGTGTTAAAACCCAACACCTAACGCTTTTATTCACATCCCTTTTGGTTTTTTGGGCGTTTTTTGGGGTCCCCTTTTAGTCCGAGAAAAATAATTTTTCCTTAATTTCTAGGAAACTTCGCAAAACAACCCTTTCCTTTAGGCGCGTTGGGTTTGGGTTTAGCTTTTTTTTTAAGTTTTTTAAATTTGGGGGGGGAAAACCAAATTTTCCTTTGCAAGGCTTTTTTTTAAAGCAGGGAAGTGGGTTGTTGTCAAGTTTTTTTATTGTTAAATCCTTAAAAAAAAAAATTCAATTAAAACCTTTAAAATTTTATGAAATTCCCCGACTAAAATTTTTCAGCTTTTTCTTTTAAAAAAACAAAAACATCCCTCCCCTACCTCAATGCCCAGGGAAAAATGAACGTTGGAAACCCCCAACCGTTTGGTCAAATCGGCCCCCAAAAGGGGACGAAAATATTGTACTAAAAACGAAAAAAAAAAACGTAAAAAGGGACAAAATTAAAGAGAAATATTTCTTCGATTGTACACAAAAACGGGGAAAGGGCCCAAGTTTAGAGATTTTTGGGAAAGGGATCCCCCAATTTTTTTATCAAGAAACCCCATTTTCCGTTTTGCCCCCCGGGAGAGAGCGAAAAAAACAGAAAAAAAAAAACAAAAAAAAACAAAAAACCCTGAGAAAAATTTTTTTGGGGGCAGGAAAATTTTAAGTCCGCTTCGCCCCATCCAATAATTTCAAAGTTTTAGTCCCCTTTTTTTTAAAAAGGTTTCCTTAAAAACATAAAAAGGGGAAATTTAGGTTTTGAGTACATAGCAATTTTTACTTTCATTTTATAGATTTTTAGCATTTTATTTTTTGCCCTATCCCAAAAACATTTTAAAGGAAATTTTCCCGAATTTTTTTTTTTTAAATTATGCCTCTAATTTGGAAAAATTTAAAAATCAACTGAATTTAAAAGATTTTAAACAATAAGTTGGGTTTTTTTATGTAAAAAATTTTAAAAAAAAAAACGCCCGAAAAAAAGTGCTTTGGGAAACCATTTTACACATAAAACGCAAATTTTCCCCTTTCCCTAACAATAACCATTTTCCCCAAAAAATTTTCCAAAACTGTAAAACAAATTAACAATAAAAAAAAAGATTCTTAATTTTTATGGTTTAAATTTTTAAATTAAATCCGGGGAAAAACCCCTTTTACCCATTCGTACGAGTTACGGGGTTTTTACGGGATATTAAAAATTAAATGAGCAAAAAAGATTTTTTGTATTATGTGCAGTAAAAAATTTTTCTCTTATTTTTGATCTGGCCCCTTTTTTTGAAAGGGGATTTTGTGAAAGGGCCCAATGTCTTTTTTTTCCCTTTCAATGCATTTTTTTTTTCTTCTCAAAAAAATCTGTTTCCAGTAATGAGGAGAAAAATTTTTTCAAGCACTGGGGTTTTTTATTTAATTTTATGAAATAAAAATAATTTGGGGAATTTAATTTTTTTTTTTCTTGTTTCTTATTTTCACTCCCTTTTATTTTAAAAAGTTTTTTTAAAACCCTATTTTTTAAAGGGGAGAACCCCCCCTTTTTTAAAAAAAATCGGTTTAAAATTTTCAACAAACCCGGGGAAATCAAAACACATTAAATAGATACCTTACATTATCTGTTTTGGGGGGGGGTAAACTTTTTTTTTGGTCCAGGTTTTGATTTTTACAATCTTATTTAAACCCTTTAAAATCATTCAAATAAAATTTTATTTTAAAAAATTTGTCAAATTAAAGAAACAATTCAAA
>JAMZAV010009834.1:0-24230 GCA_024449915.1 Sweltsa coloradensis
GACGTCAGGTTTCAGATCAAGTTTGTGTTCAATAGACTGCAAGAAATCTTGTGAGTTTTGTAGCGTGCTAAGTGATCTTGTGCCAACTGGTTTTAAAATATCCAACAGCAATTTGGATAAGTGGTCCGATGGAGAGTTCCTTGAGCTGACCGTACACGTGTGGGGGCTTGCTGTGGTGGGGTGTGAGGTTAGTATACAAAAAGACTGAGTGATAGTGTTGCTCTGTTTTTTAATCACCTTATAAATTTGGTTTTCAATTTTCGTGGTTGGGTCCCTGTCAAGTTTGACATACTGGGGCAAGCTAAGTATGTCTGATTTTTTTTTTATTATTTGGATTAAGGACGCGTCAACCGTTAGGTCATAATGCACCACTCTAGCCTATAGGGGATATGGGGAGGGGGGCCCATACTGGTCAGAACCAGCCACGGGTAAGGGGAGGAAGGGGGGTTCTCACGTCGCGGTCGTCATCGTCTTTGTCATCGTTCGTTGTGTCATTGTCATCGTCGCCGGGGTGTCGTCAAGGGAAGGGGGCAAGGTCTCCGACGACGATTGCCAGAGCTCGCGTATAGTTTCGGGGAGTAAGATACTCCGCTCTTACTAGCTGATGTTTGCGAGGTGGACATTTTCTCTTAAATCGCCTTTTACGATTAGCAGAGCCATGCTCTGGGCCAATTCTACCCCGGGCCCAGACGAAGTTTTACCGAAATCTTCTGGTCGTAGTCAACCTTATCTAATATATCAGTACTCTTGCGTTTGTCACTAAACAAACATAATATTGTGATAGATTGCCAACAACGGTAGTTCATTGCCCGGAACCAATTAGTTAAGACTCACTTATTCTGCTTCTCTCACTAAACTTCACAAAATACTCACTTCTTTTCAACTGATCAAAAATAAATGATGGATTAGTATGATTATGACAAGGACCGTTCTCATGGCACGAGACAACTGGAGTTAGGCCCCCTGTGTAGCATGAACCGTATAAGCGTTGTGACTAATATAAAGCCGGTATAAATATAAAGTAGAGTAAGTTTACACAAAGAGGGGGCTGCTTTTTTTCTCTCTCTCTCGAATTAGCATGATAGACTCTAGGGAACGACTCTACATTTTGAATAAGATTTGGTTTGATTTTCGTTTATTTGGATTAAGAGCGCGTCAATCATTAGGCGGCAATGCTACGACGACGTGAGAAACTAGGGCGCTTCAACGGGTTAGATAAATAATAAATAAAATAAATTGTATTTAGAGTCTACCCACTCAGTTATATAACTGATTTTCAGTGGGGGACTTTAAATCAAAGCGACAAAGCCAACCCTGTAGGCCCCGACGCAATCGGCGAGTGAGCGATAACCAACCAAAGATCGTTATTTTTGATAGGTAATGTAGCAATCAGTGGTATGGACAGTGCGAACACCCGCGAATCAACGCCAGAATCAACAAGGCCGATTCAGCACAACTCTGAATTTATTATGTGCTTCGTTGCTAGGACGGCTCCAAAGTCACCGTTTACAAACTCCTAAGACAAGAACTGATGGACTTAAGTCCAAATCAGAAGTTAAAAAACTTCTGACTGTGGCGGGAATCGAACCCTGGACCTTCTGCATTGGAAGCAGATACGTTAACAACAAGACCAACGAGCCACACAGGTCATATTGCGTCGCCTGTGATGTTGTAAGTTAATAAAATGATTTTGTAACTTGTTGTCTGTTAAATGGTTATATTCTTAGTATTAAATTAAATATCCCGAATTCTGATTTTGATTCATTATGTTAATGGCGCGTCAACCGTATGGTCATAATGCTCCACTCTAGCCTAGGGGATATAGGAAGGAGGGGTCCATGCTAGCTAGAACCAGCCACGGGTAAGGGGCGGGGAGTTGTCCCCAGCGACAACTGCCAGAGCTCGCCTCGAGTTTTATAAGGGTGCGTCAACCGTTAGGTTGTTATGCGCCACGCCACGGCCAAGATGGAACAACGACGTGAGAAACTAGCCCAAGTAGCACAAACTTATGGAAACCTTATGGCCAACTGTAGGAGAACCAGCAGTGGAGCTTATGGACCATAGCCGGTTCTGTGCAAGTGGATCGCATGTGGCTTTGGCACAACATCCAGAAGCTTTCCATAAGCGGTAAACCGCCTATGGACCACAACCGGCCAGCCGCCTGTGAACCACAGCCCGCTAGCCGCATATGGTCCACTGCCGCCCAGCCGCTTATGGACCACTGCTGGCTAGCCGCCTGTGGTCCATAAGCGGATGCCTGTAGCAAACCCAGCAGCCGTGAGAGGAAATAAAATTCTTTTGAAAGCAAAATACTAGTCCCAGGCGGAGAACACTAACGCTATCTGGTAGCAAAACAGAGGAGGCACGCTATTTAATCATTGCAAAATGTATATAAAAATTTATTATTGCCTATCTATTCATTCGAGTCGTATATCACCAACACCAACTAGAAACAAGGTAAATGGTTATTTTATTAGGAACGTAAGCACAAATTATAATATATCGCCAACAACCGTACTCGAACTCGATGCTGCGTGGCGTCTTGATGGTCTGGATCTGAAATGTGCAGGTACCATAACCACTCGGCTACGGTGACACTGAAGACTTGGCGTGCTAATCCAACTCATGTAGAGGAAGCGCGCATACATCGTCTTGACGAATGTCACCATGTTTATTATATTCTTTATTTATCTACGAATTGAGATTTACTTTCGACTAACGAAACTGTCAAAAAGCGTTGCTAATACCAATAATGTATACGAAACGCTCCTTGTAACATAACCATGTTTGATTTATTTTATTGAATGACCTTTCAACTAGAACTTCGTTTTGGTTATTACTTAGTTAAGAAAGATGGTGTAATACAACGGAGACAATACAATTTATCTCATACAATTAATTTGAAATAATTGTTGCGCATGTTGTTATGATAGTCACGATAAAATAATTATTATAATTTGAAGTATTGACTAATATTAGGGCTACCCCCGGCTATGATTATCTTTCCACAAATACGCAAAATAAAACAGTGATTCTTCTTCAGGTATAATTACAGTTGAAAACATGAGAACATAATTTATTATTTAAAATATGGCAACAACTCATAAACCCGGAAATATATTATAAAAATCACACACTGAACTATAACCTGGGTTACTTACGTATTAATCAAGATGTTTCGGAGAGCTCCGTCTCCTTTCTCAAGCATCGGCGGACGGGCATGGATGCTTGAGAAAGGAGACGGAGCTCTCCGAAATATCGTGATTAGTAAGTAAGTAACCCAGGCTACAGTTCAGTGTGTGATTTTTATTTTTATAATAATTTATTATATTATTATATATTTCTCAGGGTCTTTAGTATTTACGTACGGAATACGTTCGCGGATTAATATCGTGTTCATTACGATGGTGTAACCGTAAGATATACTTGATATGACCAGTAAAAAAATAGTATCAGTCCTGTTGTGTAGGAGTAAATACTAAATTATGTCAATTTGTTTATAGCAATGTATATATCTCGCATTCATTTATATGTTGCTCAATTTATACAAACAAAGTAACGTATCAAAGTCGTTTAATTTGTGTGGGATTTTTTTACGTAAAATACATTATTGTCTATTCTATTTTAAACTTATTAGTGGAAACAAATCTTTATTTTAACAAGGACAACGTTTCAGAGAAAAACAGCTATTTCCGTAATTAGGTAAATAAAAACAAAAAATCATAATATTAATAACACATTTAAACAAGCAAGAGTAGTAGCCAAGATAGACAAAATATTAACTATAACAAATGGTCAAATAAAGTGAACTAATCCAGCTGTTTACAAACTAATTCCTATTTATTTATATTTTGTGCTTATGGATCGCTTATGGTCCACTCGCACTGAACCAGCAGCTGGTTTTGTGCTTATGGACCGCTTATGGTCCACTCGCACTCGGCCAGCAGCTGGTTTCGTGCTTATGGACCGCTTATGGTCCACTCGCACTGTACCAGCAGCTGGTTTTGAGCCTATGGACCATAAGCGGATTGCTTATGGATCGGGATTTGCAGCAGTAAACCGCTTATGGACAACAAGCGGCAATAATTTTGTGCTTGTTGGGAGGGCATTTCATCCAGTGTCATCATTTTGTGCCGCCTGTGATATTGAACCTTAATAGAATGGTTTTTTTGGTTTATTTAGATTAAGGACGCGTCAACCGTAAGGTAATAATGCATTAGTCTAGACGAGGGGATATTTGGAGGAGGGGCCCATGCTGACGATTGTCAGAGCACGGTTCTAGATTCGGGATTCTCTAGATTCTCACTAGCTGATGTTTGCGAGGTGGACTTTATCTCTTGAATCGTCTTTTACGATTAGCAGAGCCATGCTCTGGGCCAAATAACAACCAGTTAGATCATAATGCGCCACCTGTGATACTATAAGTTAATGAAATGAATTTATGGTGTGTTTGATGATTATATTGTTTTTTGAGTTTAGAACATAAAACATAATGATGGTGGTGGTTGTAGTGTGGTTTTCTTTGCTTATTTGGATTAAGGACGCGTCAACCGTTAGGTCATAATGCACCACTCCAGCCTAGGGGATATGGGGAGGAGGAGCCCATGCCGGTCAGAACCAGCCACGGGTAAGGGGAGGAAGGGGGGTTTCTCACGCGCGGTCGTCATCGTCTTTGTCATAATTCGTTGTGTCATTGTCATCGTCGTCGAGGAAGCCGTCAAGGAAAGGGGGCAAGGTCCCCGACGACGATTGCCAGGGCTCGCCTCTAGTTTCGGAGAGTAAGATCCTCTCTTTCTAGCTGATGTTTGCGAGGCGGACTTTTTCTCTTGAATCCCCTTTTACGATTAGCAGAGCCATGCTCTGGGCCAGTTCTACCCCGGGCCCAGACTCTATTGGTTTCTTACTAAGGGCGCGTCAACTCTTAGGTAGGGGATGTAAAGATTTGTTTCGTTTATTTGGATTAAGAATGCGTGAACCATTAGGTCAAAATGCACCACTCTAACTTAGGGGAAATAGGAAGGAGGGGCCCATGCTGGTCAGAACCAGCCACGGGTAAGGGGAGGAAAGAGGGTTCTCACGTCCTTAAGAGGACAGACCCGTGCTGGACAGAACCAGCCACGGGGATGCAAGGGATTTAAGATAACAGATAAGCAGCTCTAGGCCCTACACCAAATACCATGAATGGCGATTGAGAAATGAAAAATACCAATGCTCAAGACATTGCTCTGAACGTAGTATGTCTACAACTTTTAACATGGTATCCCTCGAACCTTTCTTTGCTCCAATATCGCAGTAAGATTTGAGATCCACACAATTTATACTATACTTCCAATGTATATTAAAACTGTACTTTGTGATATTCAAAACAGTATCTCGTCCATACACGCGTCTTTCTCAAACCTTCTAGTAAACAAACAGAAGAAGTTGCATCATTCTGCAACAATGCTTTGCCACCGCCTTGTTGACGGAAAGTTTCAAGATTCCTACGCCAGTTGAAGTGCACACTGCGCAATATCCTACCTAGAGTGATGTAGTTCTGTTATTAACTACAAGGCCGTGATTGTACATAAGTATTTTTTTTTAAATTTATATTTGTATCGATCTTTGTATCGTCGTAGTCTTGTTGATTCATTCAGTTCAGATGACGACGTGAGAAACTAGGGCGCTTCAACCGGTTAGGTCATATTGTGCCACCAGTGATAATGAAAGTTGATGAGATGATTTAATGGTGTGTTTGATGATTATATTGTTTTCTGAGTGTATGAATAACAAAATAAAAATATGATGCCAGTAATTGCCAAACAAAAGTTATGTATGTGAATCACAATAAAGAAATTAAAGAAATGTGTATGATGTGAATTAAATTTTGTTTAAAAGATTAATTTGGATGAGAAATTTAGAAGGTTTGTTATAGTTATCATGTGATAGAAGTTCTTCATATGATTGAGAGAGATCAAATTGCGTGCGCATAGGCATCATATTTGGTACATTCTGCTAGCATATGGTGTACGGTTAAAGGTATCGCGTGTCCAGGTATTCAGAAAAACTCTATTATATATAACCTTAAGAAAATAGTTTTTCTAAGTAGAATTTGATGTATTGTACTAAATGATGACTAGAATACATGTGTTTTATAGCTTGAAGTGAACTTTAGCTATCTGAACACAAATGGTATTCTCCACAGCGACAACGTAGAATGTATTTAAGAGCAATTCACGGATTGCGAATACCTCTGCAGTGAAAACTGAACACACGTCGCATAGCCTGAAACGTTCAGTTAAGGTAGAGCAATAAAAGGAACTCCCTACCTTGTTGTCAATTTTAAAGCCATCTTTGAATACCGATATAAACCTTTGATGTTCATGGCAAATCTTTCTAAAGTTAATTTTGAATACACTACCGCAAGTAGAGTTTTTATCAAAACGACAAAGGTCAAAGATAATAATCGGCTCTGGTGTAGACCAGGGCGAGTTGTTGCTAAAAACAAAATTAAAAACTGTTGGCAGATTTAAATCTATATAAAACAAAAGTTTACATCCTAACCCCGTTGAGAGGGTAGCCATGAGTTTATTATCAAAGTGTCTGACATAATTCACATTAAAATATCACGATTTGATGGATGGTTAGGCTTAGATTTAATTTTCATTACGTACGTACCCTTCAAGAGGTTTCGCCTTTCTGCCAAGCAGGACACACCTGACTCGGCATACAAACTGACTACCGGGCTTGTTCGAAATACACCAAGAGCAAGACGAAGACCACAATGGTGGACAGTGTCTGGAAGTTTAAGGGTTGTGTCACTTGCTGAAGAGTATACGAAACATCCATAGTCGATCTTGGAGCAAACTAGAGATCCGTAAATTCTCAACATGCAAGTCCTGTCTGCACCCCACGATGTAATGCTGAGAACTTTCAATAGGTTGATTTTCAACATGCATCTTTTGCGTAACTCAACAACGTGGTGTTTCCAATTTACCTTTTTGTCAAACACCATGCCGAGAAGACGGACATGTGGTTTGAATTGAAGTTCTATATTGTTTAACGAGAGTTGTGCGACATTTTGAATTCCTTGAAGACGACAAAAATGAATGTACTCAGTCTTTTCGGGAAAGAATCGTGTCCCCCGCTTTCCAGCCTATTCACTTACATTGTTTAATCCAATTTGCACGTGTCTTTGAGCTGTTGATAAATTTACTGATCTGAAGAAAATTCCCAAGTCATCTACAAATAGGCACGACAGGCTCTTTGGAATACAATCCACGATACTGTTTATGCCAATAGCAAACAGTGATACCGACAAGACCGAGCCTTGTGGTACACCTGTTTCCAGTGAGAATGAGTCGGGCAGTACATTGTTAACACGCACTTTGAAAATTCTATCTTAGAAAAAAAATTTGGCATGTCATCAAGATGAGATTTACATAAAAACTATACAGAGTTAACCCAGTTTTAGGGTGCAATGAATGCCCCTCTTTAACTATAGTCTATAGATATTTTCCGGATAGGACATTTTGTGAAGGAGTCCCCGAGGTCTATTTAAGAAAAATCAATCCCTAAATTTAGGGAAAAAACGTCAATTAGGATTGCCAGTCACGGCGGGATTCGAATCCGGGACCTCTTGAATTAGAGTCAAGCGCTTAACGCTCGAGTCAACACCAAGAGGCACCAAGACCAACCAAAACCAAAACCAAAACCAAGAGGCACCCATGCTGGTCAGTAACAGCCACGGGTAAGGGGAGGAAAGGGGGTTCTCACGTCGCGATCGTCACCGTCTTTGTCATCGTTCGTTGTGTCATTGTCATCGTCGCCGGGGAGTCGTCAAGGGAAGGGGGCAAGGTCCCCGTCGACGATTGCAAGAGCTCGCCTCTAGTTTCGGGGAGTAAGATACTCCGCTCTTACTAGCTGATGTTTGTGAGGTGGACTTTTTCTTTTGAATCGCCTTGTACGATTAGCAGAGCCATGCTCTGGGCCAATTCTACACCGGGCCCAGACGGGGGAAATAAGCAACATATAAATCATGATTTTGTGACGTAACCGCTGTCTCTACCGAATATATGGTAGCCACTGTTTGAAGATAATGAATGAAATGAAGAGCTCCCCGAACAAGGATGCATATTAGATTTTAGTCCAAGAATATTCTGATCAGCGAAAACGTTCGTTGTTCCATCAATTTACATAGTGCTGCAAACTGCATTCAAAAAATCAGCCAGCGGTTTAGCCGAGGTCGTTTAATCGGTTCCCATTAGAACACCGAAGTTGAGCAGAATCGGGCGTGGTCAGGGGTAGAGTGGGTGATCTTTAAACCCTGAAACACACGTATACTGCTGGTTAGAGCAGATGGAGGGTTCGAGAGCAAGTGTAACGGCTTCGTTCTCCTCGACGTCTGCTCGGCAGTCCGGGTTAGTGGAGGAACCTATGTGACGGTCAAAGTTACACCGTCCTCTCGGATGGGACGTTAGGCCGTTGGTCCCCTTGGAACTTTTCGAAAGAAGTAGGCTACGTGCCGGTACCGGGTTTCCCCTCCTCCTTTCTGTTCATACTTCATCCTCATCTATCAATACGTCCTCTTCTCTACGTGAGAGTCGAGAAGTAGGAGGACGAATGTTATAAGTCAGTGTGGGCATCACACTATGCAATTTGTAATTGTACGAACATATGTTCTAGGCGTTCACAAGAAGCATTGTTTTGTGAGTGAATGCTTACTTGATGGACAATGTGAATGGACTGGTATTGTCACGTGAAAAACTAGGGCGCTCCAACCGGTTAGGTCATATTGCGCCACCTGTGATATTGTTAGGTAATGAAATCAGTTTATGGCGTGTTAATGATTTATATTGTTTTTTAAAATTATTAAATAAAATAAGATTATAGAAATGCTTGAAATAAAAAAAAAAAATTACATGGACAAAAATGAAATGGTTTCGATGTGAATGAAATCTGGTTGAACACATGTGTGCTCATATTTACCTGTGCAGGCGCGTAGGAAAATCTTGAAAGTTGGGGGGGGGGAGGGGGCAAATCCATTAGAAGATTTTTGGGCAGCAGCTGGGGTCCGGGGCGAATCCCAGCCGCCAAAACATTTTCACTATACTACAGTTATTTCGTCATGTTCTAACTGCCCTCGGACTCTGTAATACGATGTTCTAATAAAATTTATAAATAAATACATGGTAAAAGTAAACCCAGTCATATAACTGATGTTCAGTGGGGGACAGTAAACCAAAGCGACCAAGCTAACCCTGTAGGACCCGACGCAATCGACGAGTGAGAGATAACCAACTAATAATCGATATTTTTGATAGGAAATATAGCAATCAGTGGTATGGACAGTGCGAGCACCCGCGGATCAACTATCTGTGATCTTAAGAGCCCGTATCTTAGAGCCAGATGAGTACAAGAAAAATGCAAACTTTGGCCACATTTTTAGAGAAAACTATTACGAATATTTGAATCGGGTAAATTGCGTTGTTCAAATTGGACTTTAACTTAAACAAATGCTTGATCACATTTTAGTTTTAATGAACAGCTATATCTAAAACAAAGGGCAAACAAATGCTCAATTATCTTGAAAACGACTAAAGATAGAATGACGTGACAAACCGGGATGTTTAAGTTTTTGATTTACACATATTTGAAAGTTCTTAACTAAGAGGTCAAATTCTATAAAGATTACTCAAAATATGTGGCTGAAATTTGATTGATTGTGCTACTATCTATTGGCGATCCATTAAACTTCTTGTAAGGACGACAGTTTTTTATAAGCCTTTCCCAAGTCTACCTACCTGGAAATTATAATTGACCATTTCAAAGACTGGCATTGTCGAGAAACTGAAAGGACGCGCCATAAAGAGGCTGGTCGGTCCCCTTGGGTTGCAGGATGTATTTGATTGATAAGTTTACCCAACCCAAAAATGATATCTTACAATTATTAGCGAAATAATAATATAATGCTATTAATAAAACGTGTGATACACTGTGTGTTTTATAAAATTTGAATGAACAAAATCGGACTTTGGAGTTGGTTTTTAAGTTGTTTATTGGTATAATAAAAAATCGCTTAAAAACCGTCCATGAAGTCCGATTTTGTTCATTCAAATCTTATAAAACGTACATTTTATCATACTTTTTATTAATAGTATTTTATTTTTATATTTCTAATAATTATAAGATTTAATTTTTTATTGTGTAACTTCTTGTACAGGTGACAGTTTTTATAAGTCTTTCCCAAAGTCTAGCTACCTGGAAACGATAATTGACTATTTCAAAGAAAGGTACTGTGGAGCTGAAAGGGGGCACCATAAAGAGACTGGTCGATCCACTTGGGTTGTATTGATGTATGTGATTGACAAAGTTACCCAATATAAAAATTATATCTTAAAATCGTTAGCGAAATAATAATAAAATACTATTAATAAAACGTATGATACACTGTGTGTTTAATAAAATTTGAATTAACAAAATCGGACTCTGGAGTCAGGTTTTAAGTTGTTAATTGGTCTAATGATAAGTGGCTTAAAAACTGCCCATGAAGTCCGATTTTGTTCATTCAAATTTTATAAAACGTACATTTTATCATACTTTTTACGAATAGTATTTTATTTTTATATTGCTAATAATTATAAGATTCACTGTTGTCAACGTAACCCTATTGTTATACACATCCATTCATACTCCAACCCTCAGAGCAGGCAAAAAAATTACAATGTCAAACAAAACAAGCTCAGAGCCTACCCACAGTCAGTAATGTTCCCGCCTCTTACTGCGTTCTCAACTCGTTTTTTTCGCCGAACACGAAATATTCCAGCTAAGATACGGGCTCTTAAAACTAAAAAATGAACATATAAAGTGGACCATTATAATAACTTAGAAGAGATAAGAGTTGATGATGAGTTTGATCATGATGATGAGATATTATTTTTTATATAATAACGAAGCACACAGGCAAACATATTCGTTGTACCAAGGTGACTGTGTCGAATTGTATGTGTTACTTCATATTTACTACAAACATTCTAGGATTAATATTTGAATCGCGTTAGTTTTGCACCCCGTGCCCCCCTGGATCAAACTTGGAGGGGGCATGTCCCCCTGCCCTCCCAGGTTCCTACGCCACTGTACCTGTGTGAGAGCAGCCACACCGTGTGTGGAGCGCAAGGAGAAATTACACCGTGTGTTGTTTGTGGACGACGCTAACAGAGGTACGCAAGCGAGGTTTGAGACACCCGCGCGAGCAATGGAAGTGTCGTGCGAACGTTGTAACGATCCCGTACGAATAAAAACACAGGAGATACTAGGGCGCTCCAACCGGTTAGGTCACATTGCACCACCTGTGATATTGAAAGTTGATGAGATGAGTTAATGGTGTTTGATAATTTTCTAAGTGTATATTTAAGAAAATAAAATGATGACAGATATAGCAAATCAAAAGTATTTTGTGTGTATGAATGTAAAATGCACATTTCAATCGTTAAATCTATCATCATTTAGTCAAATTCAACGTATTCTGTCAAGCAATTATGATTCAAAAAGCAAATGTGAAAAAAGCCGGGTAGAGCGAGAAAAGTTTTAACTCCATAAGAATAGCATCGTTGGTGGAGGTGCCGGGTCCTCTTGTTTTGATTTTATTTTTTCTACGTTATACACCCAGTTTAATTACGGAGGGTGGTATTATTGTTGTGGTGTTTCCTATTGCACACGTGACGGTGAATTCATTAAGTAAATTTTTAAAATGTAGGTCAGTGTGGCTCGTTGGTCTTATGGTCAGCATCTCTGCTTCCAATGCAGAAAGTCCAGGGTTCGATTCCCGCCAGATTTAGAAGTTTTTTAACTTCTAGTTTTTACTTAAGTCCATCAGTTCTTGTCTTAGGAATTTGTAAACGGTGACTTTAAAGCCGTCCTAGCAACGAGGCACATACTACATTTAAAGTTGTTCTGAATCGGCCTTGTTCATTCTGGCGTTGATCCGCGGGTGTTCGCACTGTCCATACCACTGATTGCTATATTTCCTTTTAAAAAATATCGATCTTTGGTTTGTTATCGCTCACTCGTCGATTGCGTCGGGGTCTGCAGGGTTGGCTTGGTCGCTTTGAATTTACTGACCCCCACTGAAAAACAGTTATATGACTAACTCTCTAAATAAGAACTTGTTTATTTATTTAGTTTTTTAAAATATAATTTGTATGTCTTGTAACAAATAATGACTTGATTTGTTGAATGTGAGTTTTATGGCATGAAGTGTGCTCAATAGACAGATGAAACATAACGAATACGTGAGAAACTAGGGCGCATCAACCGTGAGGTCATAATGCGCTTCTTTAGCCTAGGGTATATGGGGAGGGGGGGCCAATGCTGGTCAGAACTCAACACAAGCCATGTATAGAGGGAGGAAAGGGGGGTTAATTACTTTCCTTTGAATAAATTATTTAGAATGAGAAATTAAGAAAGTACGTTCTACCAATTATTAATTGATTTTCTGCTGGCTGTTTCAAATAAGATATGACCTAGATGGTTTATTTAGTTTTATAATAAAACAGAAACAACTCATAATTCCAGGTGTGGATGTGGTGAGTGTTAGTGAGTCTTCTTCGTAGCGTGACGTTCAGGGAAGCAGAATCTCACTTCTAGCCAGTTCTTATCTCCCCCACCTCCACCCCAGCTGTCTCTACTCCCATCACTTTTCATGCAAAGGATAACTGTGAGGAATTAGGAAATGTCGGAGGGCATGTTTAAGAGGACTCAATCCATTGCATGCATTCTAATCAACGACGAATCGAAAATGGACCGTTTTCCAGTTTAAAATGTATTAAATTTGTTTAAAATAACAAATTAACATAAACATGATTTTAATAAATATGACATTCCTTTAAAGGGCAATCAAAGGAATTTTGGTTTATATGAATTAAGGGCGCGTCAACCGTTAGGTCATATTGTGCCACTATAGCCTAGGGGATTTGGGGAGGAAAATCGCATGCTGATCAGAAACAGCTACGGGTATAGGGGGAGTAAATGGGGGTTTTCTCATGTCGTCTGTGTCATTCGTTGTGACATGGTCGTCGACATGGGGAAGATCGTCTTGGGAAGGGGGCAGGTCCCCGACAACGACTGCAGGCGCTCTATTAAGGACGCGTCAACCGTTAGGTCATAATGCATCACTCTAGCCAAGAGGATATGAGGAGGGGCCCATACTGGTCAGAACCAGCCACGTGACGTGTAGGGGGAGAAAAGGGGGATCTCACGTCGCGCTCGTCATAATCTTTGTCATCGTTCGTTGTGTAACTGTCATCGTTACCGGGGAGGTCGTCAGCAGAAAGTGGAGTTGTCCCAGACGACGATTGCCAGCTAGCTCGCCTCTAGATTCTGGGAGTAACATACTCCCCTTTTTCCGGCTGATGTTTGCGAGGTGGACTTTTTCTCTTAAAACGCCTTGTGCGATTAGCAGAGCCATGTAAAACGACGACGTGAGAACTAACCAACTAGTATCTAGTAACTAGGGCGCATCAACTAGTTAGGTCATATTACGTCGCCTGTGATATTGTAAGTTAATGAATTGAGTTGATGGTTTGTTTGATGATTACATTGTTTTCTTAGTTTAATCTAAAAAAAGGTGATAACAGTTTTTTGTTGGTTTATTTGGATAAAGGGCGCGTCAACCGTTTGGACATAATGAGCCTGGGGGGTATGGGGAGGAGGGGATCATGCCGGTCAGAACCAGCGATGGGTATAGGGGGAGGATAGAGAGGGGGATTCTTACGTCGCGGTAGTCATTGTCTTTGTCATCGTTTGTTGTGTCATTGTCAATATTGTCGGGGAGGTCGTCACGGGAAAGGGGAGGTGTCCCCGACGTCGATTGCCAAAACTCGCCTCTAGTTTCTGGGGGTAAAAAACTCCTCCTACAAGCAAATGAGTTTTGTAACTAATCGGTGCCGGTTTGTTATCACTAATGCAAGTTTACTGCCGTGTGCCGGTTTCTGTGTTTTCATGATTGCCGTCTCGTCACCGTTCCGTTATCTTCGTTCCCCCTTGCGTTGCATGTATTCTTGTATTAATAACCGGCACCAGATTGTTACCGATCCGGCACTAATATTTCTCTTACGTATTTTGCCCACATAGTTTTGCACTGCCTTTTGGCTACCAAAACGATACCATTCTGGCTGCCCTTTGACCAGAATTCAGGCACTAAAATGGCATAATGTGACTATGATTATAGATAAAGTAAACAACAAAACATGTATGCTCATTTTAGTTTAGTTTTGTAATTTTTAACCGTTACGTAAAGGCATATTAGGACCATTTATATTGTGTATGCCCGTATATTACAATGTAGGCCTACGACACGCAGTAAGACAAGATAATTACTAATTTTACCCTGTGCAACAAAATAAGCATATTGGGATCATTACTGAATTCAAATCAATCTTCACCATAAAAAGTTCGTGTATGTATGTCCAATAATAAATAACCATTATAACCAATCACGTAGATAAGGAATACATTATTATTTTTTTGTTTTTAATTAAACAACTATCTACATCAACAAACAAATTGAAAAAAAGAAATTGAGTAAGAAATAATTGAATTTCAAAATCAATTTGTGGAAGGAACGTTCTTTTTCATTACCGCCATCGTAGCAAACATATGCGTCTGATTATATTTTCTCTTGTAATACGTATTTCACTTTTTAACAACTGAGACAAATAGATATGCATACTTCTCATGAAGTCATAGGCTATTTAAATGGTTGCACATATCAATATAATTAATACCGTTAACTTATGGACGTATCATACAGCAACATATCGGACAGAACATAATTTTTTTATGCAGATGCACATGCCCCGGCCTATATCAACAATAGGAACAAAATTTTGAATATGCGCTTAAATACAGAACTGGCATTGAATAGTATTATTTACTGCACTAACATTAAAAATATACTGTATACACCATAAGTAATATATTGAACACTATTCAAATACATCCAAAATAGTTGAAAGGCGTTACAGGTAGGCCAACTATAAAAAATATAAATTATAGTCCTGTCCGAAGAAGTGCTTGTCTTCGGAACTTTAGCACTGCAACAACCAAAGGTGTTGTCAGTGCGGGGCCAGATTACACACCAAACTTTAATAGCTGTGTAAATCAAAAGACAGGTCTTACCTTCTTCCAAGGATGGTCGAGATAGACGGCGTTTGTATGTGACTTGGAGACTACTCGTTTTATCCGATACTTGTATCGATCACTGGGGAATCAACACACTTTGACTTTCTTCCTCACTAAACACAGTACTTATTAAAGTCTTGGTCTGCTCCTTGTCGTAGGAATCGCCGGCTCATCAAGCAACGCGACCTGTCCGCGTCGTCCGCTCGCTACGACTGTGGTGAATGTATCTACCTTCGTTCTCGTCTGCTCCTTATCAGTTTGATTCATAACTAGTAATGTACAGTCCCGGTCACATAATTTTATGTAAGCTTCGTGGCGCAAAACCTGGCGTAACGATTGTCCTATCCGCAACATACCTAGTTATAGACACCTGAAGAGAGGCATCAATTGCACCCTGGGCAGGCTTTCCACAAAAATTATATTATATTAAGTGTTTGATGATTATATTGTTTTCCTATAGTTAAAAAATAAAGATGATAGGAATAGCAAAAGAAACTTATTTATTTCAATAAAAATTGAAATGTCTGATGTGAATTAAATTTTGTTAAATAAACTACTTTGAATGAGATTTATTTTTCGTTTATTTGGAATAAGGGCGCGTCAACCGTTAGGTCACAATGCACCACTCTAGCCTAGTGGATGTGGTTAGGAGGGGCCCATGCTGGTCAGAACCAGCCACGGGTATGGGGTGAAATGGTGGTTTCTCACGTCACGGTCGTCATTGTATTTGTCATTGACGTGCTGTCATAGTCGTCGTCGTCGGGGAGGACGTCAAGGGAATTGGGAGTGGTCCCCGACGACGACTGCCAGAGGTCGCCTATAGTTTCGGGAAGCATACTTACCTATACCAGCTGATACTGGCGAGGTTATCGCTACTTTATCAGATACCATAGGAGAGGAAGGGGGAGGCAGAACGATTCATAAGAGTATGGAGGAGTGGGGGGTGGGGGCTTTTATATCACTGACGGTGCCAGGATTTGTGAGACGACAACAATGCGAAATGAGATAGGCCGAACGATACACGACGACGTGAGAAACTAGGGCGCTTCAACCGGATAGGTCATATTGCGCCGCCTTCAATATTCTTACTTAATAAATGTTATTTGTTTTGTTTATTTTATGTAGTGTTTTTGGTTCAATTGGTTTAACGACGCGCCATCCGTATAGTTCGTTACGCGTTTGAATATGAAAGAAACAATAATAAAATCAACTGCGAGTATATTTAAATGACAATATAATACAAACGTGACTGTTGAGTGTGCTTCCTAGGACACGTCTAAAGAGTGCGCAATGTTAAATAAGTTCTAGTTTAGCCTTATTGGTAACTCTAGACGGATATGTATTATATGTAATTAGCAACAGGTTTAATAGATGATATTACTATCTTCGGTGTGTATGTGCACAAATTATACAACGTTCCTTATATTCATCTTACTTTCAACAAAACCAATCACATCACACACCCATAATAACACGATTAACACTAACATTTCCTGCAGAAGTTTTACATTTTTATAAATTGTTTCTCTTATATATTTGTAATATTGACCGCTCTTTGACGTTTATTTGGTTTGATTTTTTTTTTTTTTGGGGGGGGGGCGTCAACCATTAGGTTATAATGCGCCACTTTAGCCTAGAGGATATTGTGAGGAGGGGCCCATGCTGGTCAGAACCAGCCACGGGAAGGGGAGGAAAAGGGGGGGGGGTTCTCACGTCGCGTTCGTCATCGTTTTTGTCATTGCTCGTTCTGTCATTAAATAAATAAATAAAAATTCGTATTAACATTCTACCAACTAAGTCACATAAGTGAGTTTCAGTTGGAAACATTAAATCAAAGCGACCAAGCCAATTCTAAACCGGGCCCAGACTAATTAATAAGAGAAATTGAGATAAGTGTGGTTTATTTTATTAAGGGCGTGTCAACTGTTAGGTCATAATGTGTTGAAAAAAATCCCATGCTTTTCAGAACCAGACATTAGTATTTGTTGAAGGGAGGGGGGGGGGGGGTTAAAAAGTTATTTAATTGGCAATTGAGTAGCTATTATAGAAATAGAATTTGACGCCTGCCCCCATAGCCGGAGGTGGACTCGCTTATTAGTTTCAAAAAAGTATATTTTGATTAAGGGCGCGTCAACCGTTAAGTAATAATGCGCAACACAAGTCTATAATAGAGGATTATGGGATGTGGGGAAGAAAATCCCATGGTGTTCAAAACCAGCCAGTGTTGTACTATGATGTGGTTTATCAACGACGACGTGAGAAACGAGGGCGCTTCAACCAGGTCTTATTGCGCTGCATGTGATACTGAAAGTTATTGACATGAGTTAAAGCTGTGTTTGCTGATGATGTGTTCTAAAGTTGTGTTTGCTGCTGATGTTTTCTAAGTGTAAATATAAGAAAAGAGAATGATGGTCATGATACCATAAAGCAAAACAAAACAAAAATCTGAGAAGAAACAAAGAAAGAAAGAAAATGTGTGTAGTAAAGCTTATTTAGACTAAGGGCGCGCCAACCGTTTGATCATTATGAGCCATTGTAGCCTAGGGGATGTTGGGAGGACAATCCCATGCTGGTCAGAACCAGCCACAGGTAGGAGGATAAAAGGGCGAAGTTCCTCACGTCGACGGCCAGAGCTCGACTACATTTGAGCTGATGTTTCCGAGATGAAATTTCCACTTGTCTCGTATTATAATGATCATCAGAGCCATGCTCTGGGCTAGATTATGTTGGGCCCAGGCGAAGATAACAGAATGGTTACATACAAAACTGCCAATGGCATCAAGCCAACACTTTGGAACATGTTTATCTTCGAACCAAGTAAATAATAGAACCTCAGTTTGCTTCATTCTTGATGTAAGATCTCAATATACACTCTTATTAGTAAGACATCAATAAATAGTCAGTATTTGTTACTATCTTCTGCAAAGAGTACAATTCACAAGACCAGGCACGTCTTTCTCGTCCAAGAACAAAAGAAAACAATTGACAGTGCATAATGTTTCAACAATGTTCCTCCACCGCCTTGTTGACGGAAGTTTTCAAGATTCCTACGCAGGTTGACCTAATCAAATACGAGAGATTCAGGAGGCCATGGCGTCGCAGTATCTACTAACTTTGGGCGCCTGGCGGGCTACAAGCCTACGAATGCAGTTTTAACATGACTACGATAGGTAAATAAGGAGAAATCTCGTATTTTTAATCTTCCCCACTGATCAAATAATGTGTACGTCACCACATCGGATAGCTAAGGTTCTTACAGTAATATTGGAATATTTTTGTCAGCCACGAATCGGTAGGCCTATATGTTTTCGTCTAAAGCGTCGAAAGTTGTCAGCTAGCTTTTATAGGGTCCCAGCTTATAATTGTGTGTTGAAAAACATAGCTTCATTTTCCAATGTTTCCTTTAGATATTCGATTGGTTTGAACTTCCAAATTATAATGCAGCTCTGAGGAATCTCAATAAAAATCACCCTTTTAACATGTCCTACTTTGTAAATCAGTTTTTTTGGATGGACGTTAAATAAATAAATAAAAAAGTAAATAAGTCTAAATTGTGTCAATGTCGGCGACAGTCAGTGTGACGTCATGTGAAGCTCTCTTAATGTTCTCTTCTCAACTATGAGAACGTGGGTTTCTTTATCTTTTTTGGTTTATTTGGATTAAGAACGCGTCAACCGTTAGGTCATAATGCATTACTATAGTCTAGGGAATATGGGGAGGATGAGCCCATGCTGGTCAGAACCAGCCACAGGTGAGGAAAGGAGGATTCTAACGTCGCGGTCGTTATTGTCTTTGTCATCGTTCGTGAAGTCATTGTCGTCATCGTCGTCGAGGGGTCGTCAAGGGAAAGTGGCAAGGTCCCCAACGACGATTGCCAGAGCTCGGTTCTAGTTTCGGCGAGTAATATTATGATCCCCACTTACTATAACTGATATTTGTGAGGTGGACTTTTTCTCTTGAATCGTCTTTTACGATTAGCAGAGCCATGCACTAAGCCAATTCTACCCCGGGCCCAGACTTTTTCTTTGGATAAGGACGCGTCAACCGTTAGGTCATAATGCACCACTGATTCCTACTGGATAAGGGGAGGGGGGGCCTATGCCTTGTTTCTCACGTCGTGGTCGTCATCGCCTTTGTCATTGTTCGTTGTGTCATTGTTATCATCGTCGGGGAGGTTGTCAAGGGAAGAGGGAGGTGTCCCCGAAGACGATTGCCAGAGCTCGCCTCTAGTTTCGGGGAGTAGTACACTCCGCGGTTAATAGCTGATGTTTGCGAGGCGGACTTTTTCTCTTGAATCGCCTTGTACGATAAGCAGAGCCATGCTCTGGGGAGTTCTACCCCGGGCCCAGACGGGGGTTCCAGACGGGGGCCTAACTAAGCCAAGAACTGAAGAACTTAAATCCAAATCAGAAGTTAAAAAACTTTTGCCTATAGCGAGAATCGAACCCTGGACATTCTGTTTTGAAAGCAGAAACGCTAATTCACATTCTAATGGAAAAGTTTGACAACATGATTATATGGGGCCCTTATGTGGTGTGTGTGTGTGCGCCGCCCATGATATTTTTAGTTATAAACAAGTTTGAAGTTTTAAGTATATTAGGTTTAAGGGCGTGATAACCGTTAGGTCATATTGCACCTCCTGCGATTATGTAGTTTATTAGTTGAATAATGACTATATATATATTTTCAAGGGTGGAATGTTAGGGATGACGCGGGGGAACGCGGGGTGGACAGGACTGTGCTGTTCAGAACTCGAAATTTTAAATAGGAAATATAGCAATCAGTGGTGTGGACAGTGCGAACACCCGCGGTTCAACACCGGAATCAACAAGACCGATTCGGAACAACTTTGAATTGATTATGTGCCCCGTTGATAGGACGGCTCCAAAGTCACAGATTATAAATTCCTAACCCAAGAGCTGATGGACCTAAGTTCAAATCAAAAGATAAAAAACTTCTGCCCGGAAACCGAACCCTGGACCTTCTGCATTTGAAGCAGAGACGCTCCCCACAAGACCAACGAGCCACATAACCGCACATTTGAATAAACACGACATGAGGATCCAGGGCGCGTCAACTGATTGGGTTGTAGTGAGACGAATATGACATTTTAATATATTAAATAGTAAATGTACCCATTTAATTAATTTAATTTAATTTAATTTAATTGTTAAACATGTGGTACAATCTGTTAGCATACGGTTAAACTTTCATCACATGTGTCACATCTGGGAACAACAACAACAAGTTAGACGTGTGTGTCCTATTCGAATTCAGGGGCAATCAAAAATAATTTTCGGCTTTGGTGGAGGCGCCGGTCCAGTCTATTTGTAGCTTGTATACAAAATGTTATTAATGAAAATGTACACAATACAAACATGTTTGTATATTGGTTATTTAAAGTAAGGGCGCGTCAACCGTTAAGTCATAAGACGCCACTCTGATCCAGTCTCATGCTGGTCAACACCAGCCACGGGCCAAGTGGGGAAGGAACTCCCCGTTGCTAACGTCACCGGCTAGAGCTCGCCTCTAGTTTCGGCGAGAACTGTACTCCCATACATACTAGCTGATGTTTGCGAGAAGAAATAATTGCTTTTCTCGCCTTTGACGACTAGCAAATCAAAGCTCTGAGCCAAATCCACTCCGGATTCCTTTAGTAAATGTTAATTCATGCACAGTGAGTTGCACTTGTAGGATATGTGTCCTATGCAGATTGGCCACCATGTTTGTCCTCCGTGATAACGGTCAATCACGAAGTGAGAAACTAGGGCGCTCCAACTGGATAGGTGACATTTAAACGCTTGTGATATTGTAGGTTTATATTAAAATTTGATTAATTATGTTTATTAACTTATATTGTTTTCTGCGTTTAAAAATAAATGGATAACGTTTAATTAAATATATAAGTTTTCTTATATTAATTGTTTTTGGTATCTGTTATGTCATACGGCACCTCTCTGGCTTAGGGGATGTGGGGAGGAAAGACAGGTGCTGGTCAGAACCAGCAAGGGCAAGGACAAGGGGAGGGAAAGGGGTTAGGCCGACTCACGGCGAACTCGTCATCGTCTTTGTCATCGTTTGTGTTTTGTCTTGGTCGTCGCCGCCGCCGGGGAAGTCGACGACCGCCAGAACTCGCCTCTAGTTTGGGATTTTGGGAGTTATAGTAACTACTTAGAAGCTGATCTTTGCGAGATGGTCTTTGCTTCTTTCCTCGCCTTCTACGATTGGCAGAGAAATATCTTTAGAAGCATGGCATGGTTCTGGCAATCGAAAAAGGCGATTCAAGAGAAAAAGTCCACCTCGCAAACATCAGCTAGTATAAAGGGTAGTATTTTACTCCCAGTAAATAGAGGCGAGCTCTGGCAATCATGACAACCGCGACGTGAGAACCCCCTTTTCTCCCCTTACGGTTACCCGTGGCTGGTTCTGACCAGCATGGGCCCCTCCTTTGCCCCCCTAGGATAGAGTGGTGCATTATGACCTAACGGTTGACGCGTCTTTCATCCAAATAAACCAAAATGTAGGTGTTATAAGTCGAAGAATTATTTTAAAATCGAAAAAAATCGTAAAATTGCGATTTTCATAAGAAATAATTTTCTGATTGCAATAAAAAACGTGGCAGTTCTAAGTTGAGAGATTTCGAAGGCCGCCAGAAAATTTAATCTCAATTGGAGAATCGGTTTAGCCGAAATCGTGTTAACAATCACAGAAAAATACAAACAGAAGAAAAAGAAAAAGAAAAAGAAAAGAAAAAAAAAAAAAAAAGAAAAAGAAAAAGAAAAAGAAAAAAAACAAAACATTCCGGATTTTTTTCTCCAGTGGAGTGAATTGGAATTTTCGCTTCGCTCGCTACGCTCATTCAATAACAGCAGAAGATTTGACAACGAGGTGAGAAACTAGGACGCTTTAACCGGTTAGGTCATATTGCGCCGCCTGTGATATTTTAAGTTAATGAAATGAGTTTATGGTGTGCTTGATGATTACATAGGTTTTAAGTTTATAAAAGAAAAGAAGGTGAAGAAGATGATATTAATAGCAAAAGAAATATTTATTTAATTATATGTTTTTGATGTTAATTCGTAAAAAACATATTTTCATGAGTTTGTCAATTCAAAGACTGCTCAAAGTTTGGTCGGCCTAAATTTTTTGAAAGTCCTTTGGCAGCAGCTTTGACGGATGGAAATACACCTTAAGATTGGGATTGTGAACGGTTCTATTTTAAACGTCGGGAAACCACTTTTTAAAACACAATTCTTCAAAGTATCCAAAACAAACATTTCTTTAGTTTTATTATAGCAAAGTGGAGTTGGTCAAAGAGGATTGATGCTTCTCAAGCGAGTTTAAATTATTTTAATAAAGGTTTTATATTAAAAGTATCAAACAAGAAACACATTTGATACAAACATATTTTTAAGGGCGCGTCAACAGTTAGGTCAAAAGGAACCACTCTAGCCTCGGTGATGAGGGGAGAAGGGGCCAATGCAGGTCAGAACCAGCCAGGGTAGGGGGAGGAAGAGGGGGGGGGGTTACAACGTGATCAGGTGCTAGACCAACACCAATATTAAAACTACGCGAAATAACAGTTTGAGTTGTATCTCGAGACTGCTGCAAAATATCGGGGAAATGTTGTTTGTTGAATTAATTACGCGTCAACCGTTAGGTCGTATTGCGCCAATGATGCAGCCTAGTGGGGGCAAGAAGGAGGAGGGGAAGAGGGGAAGAGGGGCCCATGGTGGTCAGAACCGGACATGGTTAAGGGAGGAATGGGAGGTTCTCACATCGCGGTCCTCATCGTCCTAGTCATCGTCCGTGTTGTCAATTGGTCATCGTCGTCGCGGATGTCGTCAAAAGATGGGGAAGGGTTTAAAGACGACGTATGCCAGAGCTTGCCTCTAGTTTCGAGGAGTAATACTCCCCTCCTACTATAGCTGATGTTTGCGAGGTGGATTTTTCTCTAGAATCGCCTTGTACGATTAGTAGAGCCATGTTCTGGGCCATCTCCAACCCTTTCCAACCCAGGCGCGTCATCCGATATGGGGATATAGGGAGGAGGGCTCATGCAGGTCAGAACCAGCCACGGGAAGGGGGAGGAAAGGGGGAATTCTCACGTCGCGGTCGTCATCGTCTTTGGTTCTTTAGGAGGTCGTTATGTGATTGGAGAGGGGGGGAGGTCCCCGACGACTACTGCCAGAGCTCACCTCTAGTTTCGGGGAGTAATATACTCCCCTATTATACTTGCTGATGTTTGCGAGGTGGACTTTTTCTCTTTAATCGCCTTGTACGATTAGCAGAGCCATGTTCTGGAGAGTGCACTATTAAGAAACTATTGTATGCAAAACATTAATTCACTAATGTTACACTAACGTTTATAATTGAAATGGATTTATACTCAAGATTTATTAGGGTTTCGTCAAGTAAGCAGAAGCATCGCCCCCCCCCCCTTCCAATTCACCAAAGTAATTTTAGTATAACATTGGAGTAGTTAGTTAATGTTGTTTTAGGGCACTCAACCGTAGAGTTATCAGTGCCCATTTCAAGTGTATTGGAATCTTCCAAATTTTCTTTTTCCATAATTGTGGATTGCCACCATGTTTTCTTCCCTCCAAAGGGAGTAACGTAAGGAAAGACGGGGGGGGGTTATTGGGAAGGAGTGAGGATGTTGGATAGGATGGGTTTAACTGGGTGGGAACGGAGGAGTGCTCGTTGCAGAGAGGGCCGGCAAGTATGGAGAAGAAAAAAGTGAAAGAAGAAAATAAATACGAGTAATTCTGTGTGAATAAAGAAAGGTGTGATAAAAAGTTGCGCGAGAACTCTCTCTGCAACACGCACCCCAACCGGCCAGAGCTCGCCCTTAGTTTTGGGGAATACACTACTCCCCCACTCACAGGCCAAACCACGGGAAGGTAGCGAGTTGGACTTTGAAGGCCCTCCTTTGGAAATACTTGTTGTACTACTAAATGTTGGTGTTCACAAACAAACGATGCACTAAAGCCCACTATTGCAATGGTATCAAAATGACGATAAAGGTTGATTTCTTCGAGATATCACCCCCCCCCAAAAAATCACGCCAC